>JBBGZY010000563.1:7330000-7592500 GCA_037952925.1 Lithobates clamitans | reverse complement strand
CCCCTTGGATAACACCATGGCCATTTATTTAAATGCCGAGATAAATAAATATTGTGAAACTATTTCTAGGTCTCGTTATTTTACTAAATCCCTTTGTGCTAGCCCATGAAAGGTCACAGCAATGTGCGGGGCCACCATGGGATAGCTCAAAGGGGGTCTGCAGATCTCTTCTCCCTGCTTTCTGTACTCACAGGTTGTCATTGGTTGCAGCGGTTTTCCTGGGCAGCAACAGCCATGGGATTGGTCAGTGGTATCAAGCAATGGATTGGTCAGAATGGGCGGGTGTAATGCCCATGCGGAGGGAGCAGAGAATAGGAGCTGAGGGCAATCAGTCACTAGCCATCGGACCGGACCGCAACTCCCACCCATCCTCCCTATTTCTGAGAAGTCATGGTGTTGTTCAGTGGGGGAGTAGTCGTCCAGCATTGTATGGATGGACGCCGCGTAATTTTTATTAACAAATTTTTAGCCAGCTTGGCTCATATTTCATTTAAATTTAAGTTATTATCAGGTTACCCCTTGGATAACACCGTGGCCATTTATTTAAATGCCAAGATAAATAAATATTGTGAAAATTATAAACTGTTTCTATGCCTCGTTATTTTATTAAATCCCTTTGTGCTAGCCCATGCAGCAAGTGAACAAAAGAAATATCTTCATCAAATGATTATAATGACTCTATAAATCACCTTCGGCTTAACAAAAACAGCATTATTTCGAAATGGTACTCTACTAACACACAGTTTTTGATTTCAGCATTATGTATAGTTAGAATTTGACTGAAGTTCAATATAAAATTTGATTCAAATTTCAGTCCGAATTTTGGAAATTATTCGGAGCATTCCTTAAAAAGTTTTGTTTATGTTGTAATTTGGGCATTCGGATATATCCGAATAACGAAAAATGTGTCCAAATATTAATTCGTAATGAAACAAACCACACATGTCTAATATACACTTATTGGGATTTTTTACCATAGGCATGTAGCAGCATGCATTTTAGCTTAAATGTATGAAGAAATTTGATGATATTGGATATGTTTTATAACAAAGTATTTTTTCATTTATATAGCATAAAAAACAGTGGTGATTAAATACCACCAAAGGAAATCTCTATTTGTTTGGGAAAAAAATATTAAAACATTGAATTTGCGTACAATGTTGCTGAATAGCAAAACATGCCCTGGTCATCAGGGGGAGGTCAAGTGGCTAAATTAAGGACTGGTAATCTGAAAGCATAGATACAGCGAACAGCTTCTGCTGTGCCCTCTGTTTAGAAAATACATAATGCTTTCTGACAGCAGTGTCATAGATGCAGTTAGTTTTTATAGGCAAAATAAAAAATGTATCTTTTTATAGTATATCTTGTTTGTAACCACTTTAATATTCCAAAAAAGCAGAGCAGTGAATTACAAAGTATAAAGTGAATAAATTGGCCTTAATTGTTTTTTCCACAAATCAGAAGATTTAGTTAGATGCATGTGTCCTGCTGAACTGGATGATTTTCGATTCACATATGGTCAGTAGGGATGAGCCGAACACCCCCCGGTTCGGTTCGCACCAGAACCCGCGAACGGACCGCAAGTTCGCACGAACGTTAGAACCCCATTGACGTCTATGGGACTCGAACGTTCGAAATCAAAAGTGCTCATTTTAAAGGCTAATTTGCATGGTATTGTCCTAAAAAGGGTTTGGGGACCCGGGTCCTACCCCAGGGGACATGTATCAATGCAAAAAAAACTTTTAAAAACGGCCGTTTTTTCGGGAGCAGTGATTTTAATGATGCTTAAAGTAAAAAAAAAAAAGTGAAATATTCCTTTAAATATCGTACCTGGGGGGTGTCTATAGTATGCCTGTAAAGTGACGCGTGTTTCCCATGTTTAGAACAGTCCCTGCACCAAATGTCATTTTTAAAGGAAAAAATCTCATTTAAAACTGCTTGCGGGTTTAATGTCATGTCGGGTCATGGCAATATGGATGAAAATCAGTGAGACAAACGGCATGGGTACCCCCCAGTCCATTACCAGGCCCTTTGGGTCTTGTATGGATATTAAGGGGAACCCCGCACCCAAATTAAAATAAGGAAAGGTCCCTATATACTCTGAACAGCAGTATACAGGCGGTGCAAACAAGACAGGGACTGTAGGTTTGTTGTTAAGTAGAATCTGTTTGTAATTTTGAACATTTTTAATGTGTTTAGCTCCAGCCAAAAAATCTTTTCTAAGCTTTTTGGAAAACATAGGGAAGGGTTATCACCCCTGTGACATTTGTTTTGCGTCTTTCCTCCTCTTCAGAAGATTTCACCTCACTTTTTTGTCCCAATGAAAAATGTTTTTTGAAAATTTGTGTTTTTTTGTGGAACAAGGATTGGAAAGCATCAGTGGAAAGGAAAAATTGTTTTCCCATATTAACTCTTACAGGAGAGAATTTCCCTTCCTTAGGGGTAGATTTCATCTCACTTCCTGTTGTCTCCTTCCGTTTGCAAGTAGGTGTCGTTTGTAAGTTAGATGTTTGAAAGTAGGGTCCTACCCTATATACTCAGCAGAAATTTGGGCCTTAGGTGTTGCTGTGGCCAAAACACTGTAAGCCCTCACAGGGCCCTGCTGTGAAATATTAGATCAAGAATTGTAATTACATGCCCCTGTTGAACAGGAGCTGAAAAATTAGGCCTTAGGCACTGGTGCTGGTGCCACAACACTGCAACCCCTCACAGACACTCTAGTTGGAATGCAGGAACAAGCCCTGCTGCAAAGTATTGCATCAAAAATTGTAATTACACGCCCCTGTTAGACAGGGGCTGAAAAATTGGGTCTTAGGCACTGGTGCTGGTGCCACAACACTGCAACCCCTCACAGACACTCTAGTTGGAATGCAGGAACAAGCCCTGCTGCAAAGTATTGCATCAAAAATTGTAATTACACGCCCCTGTTAGACAGGGGCAGAAAAATTGGGTCTTAGGCACTGGTGCTGGTGCCACAACACTGCAACCCCTCACAGACACTCTAGTTGGAATGCAGGAACAAGCCCTGCTGCAAAGTATTGCATCAAAAATTGTAATTACACGCCCCTGTTAGACAGGGGCTGAAAAATTGGGTCTTAGGCACTGGTGCTGGTGCCACAACACTGCAACCCCTCACAGACACTCTAGTTGGAATGCAGGAACGAGCCCTGCTGCAAAGTATTACATCAAAAATTGTAATTACACGCCCCTGTTAAACAGGGGCTGAAAAATTGTGCCTTAGGCACTGGTGGTGGCGCCCAGAACCAAAAATGTTCTTACAAGCTATCAGCGTGATGATTGAGGAGGAAGAGGATAATTACTCAGGGATAGTCACTCAGCATCAGCATAGGCAGTCTTTGAAGGGATCTGAGATTTCAAAAAAAATTATTCGGTTACATCTGCATCAGGTGCTTGGTAGCTGGTGGTGATCCAAGACTGATTCATTTTTATGAAGGTCAGCCGATCGACCGAGTCGGTGGACAGACGCACCCTGTGATCGGTTACCACGCCTCCAGCAGCACTGAATGTGCGTTCCGAAAGAACACTGGATGCAGGACAGGCCAGTAGCTCAATTGCATACTGTGCAAGCTCTGGCCAGTGATCCATCCTCAAGACCCAGTAACCCAGAGGATTTTCGGTGGGAAAGGTGTCCAAGTCTGATCTTGCCCCTAGGTATTCCTGCACCATGTAAAACAGACGCTGGCGATGGTTGCTGGAACCGATCATACCTTGGGGCTGCGGACCAAAAAATTGTCTGAACGCATCGGTCAGACGGCCACCTTCTCCACCGCTCCTTCTTTGACTGACCGAAGCCTCAGCAACACGTTGTCCAGAAACAGGAGTTTGTAACCTCCCAGTCTCTGGGAACGCGTTGCACAGACCTTTCTGCAAGGCCTCCCGAAGATGTTTCATCCTCTGCTCCCTCTGCGATGGCAAGATAAGGTCCGCAACCTTACCCTTGTAACGTGGATCAAGGAGGGTTGCCAGCCAGTATTGGTCCTTCTCCTTGATACCACGAATACGAGGATCCTTACGCAGGCTTTGCAGGATCAGGGAGGCCATGCAGCGTAGGTTTGCTGAGGCATTCGGTCCGGAGTCCTCTGGGTCACTAAGGACAACAACGTCCGCAGCCACCTCCTCCCAGCCACGTACAAGTCCATGTGTTCCTTGGGACTGATCCCTTAAAGACTGCTGATGCTGAGTGCCAGGCTCCACCTCCATACTGACACAATCTTCCTCCTCCTCCTCCTCCTCCTCGTCCTCTTCCTGTGTGATCGGCGGGCACGCAGGAACACTGTCTGGATAAAGGGGGCCTTGAGAGCTAAGGAAGTCCTCCTCTTCCTGCCTCTGTTCTGCCTCAAGTGCCCTGTCCATTATCCCACGCAGCGTGTGCTCCAACAGGTGGACAAGGGGGACAGTGTCACTGATGCATGCACTGTCAGTGCTCACCATCCTCGTGGCCTCCTCGAATGGTGACAGGACAGTGCATGCATCCCTGATCATGGCCCACTGGCGTGGGGAAAAAAAACCAAGGTCCCCTGACCCTGTCCTGGTGCCATAGTCGCACAGGTACTCATTGATGGCCCTCTGCTGCGTGTGCAGCCGCTGCAGCATGGCCAACGTCGAGTTCCACCTGGTGGGCATGTCACAGATTAGGCGGTTCTTGGGCAGGTTAAACTCCTTTTGGAGGTCCGTCAGCCGAGCACTGGCATTATATGACCGGCGGAAATGCACAGAGACTTTCCTGGCCTGCCTCAGGACATCCTGTAAGCCCGGGTACCTGCCCAAGAACCGCTGCACCACCAAGTTAAGGACGTGAGCCAAACAGGGCACATGGGTCAGTTGTCCCTGTCGGAGGGCAGAGAGGAGGTTGGTGCCATTGTCGCAAACCACCATTCCTGCCTTAAGTTGGCGTGGCGTCAACCACCTCTGAACCTGCCCCTGCAGAGCTGACAGAACCTCTGCCCCAGTGTGGCTCCTGTCCCCCAAGCACACCAGCTCAAGCACCGCATGGCATCTTTTGGCCTGCGTACTTGCGTAGCCCCTTGAACGCCTACGGAGCACCGCTGGTTCCGAGGAAGAGGCCATGGAGGAAGAAGAAGAGGAGGGGGTGGAGGAGAGAGGTGTGTCACAATCAGCATTTTGGAGGCGTGGTGGCGGAACAACCTCCAACACTACTGCACCTTGTCCTGCATCCTTCCCAGCTGCCAGCAGAGTCACCCAATGCGCCGTGAAACTTAAGTAACGTCCCTGTCCATGCCTGCTGGACCATGAGTCAGCGGTAATATGCACCTTACCGCTGACCGCCCTGTCCAGCGAGGCATGGACATTGCCTTCCACATGCCGGTAGAGAGCCGGAATCGCCTTCCGTGAGAAAAAGTGGCGTTTGGGTACCTGCCACTGAGGAACCGCACATTCCACAAACTCACGGAAGGGGGCAGAGTCTACCAACTGAAAAGGCAGCAGTTGAAGTGCTAGCAATTTTGCCAAGCTAGCATTCAACCGCTGGGCATGTGGATGGCTGGGAGCAAACTTCTTTCGGCGGTGCAGCAGCTGGGGCAGGGAAATTTGCCTGGTACAATCTGACGTCGGTGTACCCAAAGCAGATTGCCCATAAGTACTTGGCTGTGACACACCTAATTCTACACCTTCATTCCTCTCACTGCAGGTCGCAGAGAGGACTGAAGGTCTAGTGGGGTTGGAAATCTCAGCTGATGAGGAGCAAGGAGAGATCGTCTTTGTTCTTTGGTGTGGGTCTTTTAGATACGCTTGCCAACGAACTGCATGGCAGGTCAACATATGTCTGGTCAAGCATGTGGTACCCAAGCGGGAGATGTTTTGGCCACGCGAGATACGCTTGAGACATATATTGCAAATAGCAGCGGTGCGATCTGATGCACTCGTCTCAAAAAAGGCCCACACCAAAGAACTTTTTGAATAACGCGCAGAGACTGCAGCGCCCTGCACATGTGGAGCTTTGGGGTGTGATGCAGTCAATGTGCTGCCCTTAGGCTGGCCCCTGGAGGGCATCCTGCCTAGTTGGTGATGTGCCACCTCCTCCTCCTCCTCCTCCTCCTCCTCCTCTCTCCTATCAGGCACCCACGTTGAGTCAGTGACCTCATCATCCCCTCCCTCCTCATCACTGGAGCAAACCTGGCAGTATGCTGCAGCAGGGGGAGCATGACTGCCAGATTGCTGTCCTTCTTGGGCACCCCCTCTGTCCGTGCTCATGTTACTGCCTTCATTGAGCTCAGTATCATCATCAGAGCCTTCCAAACGCTGGGCATCCTCCTGGAGCATGTACCCAACACTGTGGTCAAACAGTTCGAGGGAATCCTCAGGAGGACATGGTGGGGCTAGGGAAGGAGTCACTGATGACATTGAGCTGAGGGAAGAGGCCGCTGCTTTGCCAGACAAAGCACCCTGGGCATGGGTGAGAGAGGATGAGGAGGATGAGGACGGCTTGGTCATCCACTCGACCAAGTCTTCCGCATGTTGCGGCTCAACACGGCCAGCTGCCGAAAAAAAGGCCAAGCGTGTCCCATGGCCACGTGCTGATGAGGATGCACCGTCTCCACGACCAGCACTAGACACAGAGCCTGCTTGCCCTCTCTTATTGGCTTGTGACTGTCTGCCTCTCCTTCTTGGCCTTCCAGACATACTAATGGCCTGTAGCTGCACTAAGCTGGGATAGAACACCTGTAATTTTCTTCAGGTAGCTTTATATACTGTAACCAGACAAGCCTGCCTGTCAGTAGGAAGATAACAGGAACGGATCTAGCTGAACACTGTGAGCAGGACGCACTGCACTGAATGTAAATAGCAGGAACGGATCTAGCTAAACACTGTGAGCAGGACGCACTGCACTGAATGTAAATAGCAGGAACGGATCTAGCTGAACACTGTGAGCAGGACGCACTGCACTGAATGTAAATAGCAGGAACGGATCTAGCTAAACACTGTGAGCAGGACGCACTGCACTGAATGTAAATAGCAGGAACGGATCTAGCTGAACACTGTGAGCAGGACGCACTGCACTGAATGTAAATAGCAGGAACGGATCTAGCTGAACACTGTGAGCAGGACGCACTGCACTGAATGTAAATAGCAGGAACGGATCTAGCTGAACACTGTGAGCAGGACGCACTGCACTGAATGTAAATAACAGGAACGGATCTAGCTGAACACTGTGAGCAGGACACACTGTACTAAATGTAAATAGTCTAGCTGCCTGACCGTGGTACTAATAGGATCAAAAAGAACACCTGTAATTTTCTTCAGGTAGCTTTATATACTGTAACCAGACAAGCCTGCCTGTCAGTAGGAAGATAACAGGAACGGATCTAGCTGAACACTGTGAGCAGGACGTACTGCACTAAATGTATATAGCAGGAACGGATCTAGCTGAACACTGTGAGCAGGACGCACTGCACTGAATGTAAATAGCAGGAACGGATCTAGCTGAACACTGTGAGCAGGACGCACTGCACTGAATGTAAATAGCAGGAACGGATCTAGCTAAACACTGTGAGCAGGACGCACTGCACTGAATGTAAATAGCAGGAACGGATCTAGCTGAACACTGTGAGCAGGACGCACTGCACTGAATGTAAATAACAGGAACTGATCTAGCTGAACACTGTGAGCAGGACACACTGTACTAAATGTAAATAGTCTAGCTGCCTGACCGTGGTACTAATAGGATCAAAAAGAACACCTGTAATTTTCTTCAGGTAGCTTTATATACTGTAACCAGACAAGCCTGCCTGTCAGTAGGAAGATAACAGGAACGGATCTAGCTGAACACTGTGAGCAGGACGCACTGCACTGAATGTAAATAGCAGGAACGGATCTAGCTGAACACTGTGAGCAGGACGCACTGCACTGAATGTAAATAACAGGAACGGATCTAGCTGAACACTGTGAGCAGGACACACTGTACTAAATGTAAATAGTCTAGCTGCCTGACCGTGGTACTAATAGGATCAAAAAGAACACCTGTAATTTTCTTCAGGTAGCTTTATATACTGTAACCAGACAAGCCTGCCTGTCAGTAGGAAGATAACAGGAACGGATCTAGCTGAACACTGTGAGCAGGACGCACTGCACTGAATGTAAATAGCAGGAACGGATCTAGCTGAACACTGTGAGCAGGACGCACTGCACTGAATGTAAATAACAGGAACGGATCTAGCTGAACACTGTGAGCAGGACACACTGTACTAAATGTAAATAGTCTAGCTGCCTGACCGTGGTACTAATAGGATCAAAAAGAACACCTGTAATTTTCTTCAGGTAGCTTTATATACTGTAACCAGACAAGCCTGCCTGTCAGTAGGAAGATAACAGGAACGGATCTAGCTGAACACTGTGAGCAGGACGTACTGCACTAAATGTATATAGCAGGAACGGATCTAGCTGAACACTGTGAGCAGGACGCACTGCACTGAATGTAAATAGCAGGAACGGATCTAGCTGAACACTGTGAGCAGGACGCACTGCACTGAATGTAAATAGCAGGAACGGATCTAGCTGAACACTGTGAGCAGGACGCACTGCACTGAATGTAAATAGCAGGAACGGATCTAGCTGAACACTGTGAGCAGGACGCACTGCACTGAATGTAAATAGCAGGAACGGATCTAGCTGAACACTGTGAGCAGGACGCACTGCACTGAATGTAAATAGCAGGAACGGATCTAGCTAAACACTGTGAGCAGGACGCACTGCACTGAATGTAAATAGCAGGAACGGATCTAGCTGAACACTGTGAGCAGGACGCACTGCACTGAATGTAAATAGCAGGAACGGATCTAGCTGAACACTGTGAGCAGGACGCACTGCACTGAATGTAAATAGCAGGAACGGATCTAGCTGAACACTGTGAGCAGGACGCACTGCACTGAATGTAAATAACAGGAACGGATCTAGCTGAACACTGTGAGCAGGACACACTGTACTAAATGTAAATAGTCTAGCTGCCTGACCGTGGTACTAATAGGATCAAAAAGAACACCTGTAATTTTCTTCAGGTAGCTTTATATACTGTAACCAGACAAGCCTGCCTGTCAGTAGGAAGATAACAGGAACGGATCTAGCTGAACACTGTGAGCAGGACGTACTGCACTAAATGTATATAGCAGGAACGGATCTAGCTGAACACTGTGAGCAGGACGCACTGCACTGAATGTAAATAGCAGGAACGGATCTAGCTGAACACTGTGAGCAGGACGCACTGCACTGAATGTAAATAGCAGGAACGGATCTAGCTGAACACTGTGAGCAGGACGCACTGCACTGAATGTAAATAACAGGAACGGATCTAGCTGAACACTGTGAGCAGGACACACTGTACTAAATGTAAATAGTCTAGCTGCCTGACCGTGGTACTAATAGGATCAAAAAGAACACCTGTAATTTTCTTCAGGTAGCTTTATATACTGTAACCAGACAAGCCTGCCTGTCAGTAGGAAGATAACAGGAACGGATCTAGCTGAACACTGTGAGCAGGACGTACTGCACTAAATGTATATAGCAGGAACGGATCTAGCTGAACACTGTGAGCAGGACGCACTGCACTGAATGTAAATAGCAGGAACGGATCTAGCTGAACACTGTGAGCAGGACGCACTGCACTGAATGTAAATAGCAGGAACGGATCTAGCTGAACACTGTGAGCAGGACGCACTGCACTGAATGTAAACAGCAGGAACGGATGTAGCTAAACACTGTGAGCAGCACGCACTGCACTGAATGTAAATAGCAGGAACGGATCTAGCTGAACACTGTGAGCAGCACGCACTGCACTGAATGTAAATAGCAGGAACGGATCTAGCTGAACACTGTGAGCAGGACGCACTGCACTGAATGTAAATAGCAGGAACGGATCTAGCTGAACACTGTGAGCAGCACGCACTGCACTGAATGTAAATAGCAGGAACGGATCTAGCTGAACACTGTGAGCAGCACGCACTGCACTGAATGTAAATAGCAGGAACGGATCTAGCTGAACACTGTGAGCAGGAAGCACTGTACTGAATGTAAATAGCAGGAACGGATCTAGCTGAACACTGTGAGCAGGACACACTGCACTGAATGTAAATAGTCTAGATAGAAGATAACAGGAACGGATCTAGCTAAACTGAATACAGTGTATATATATATATGCAACACCTGGGATGCATATATATACACAATACACTGTAAGTGCAGCTAACTGACTGACTGTTCTGCCTAATCTATCTAACTCAAATCAAATGACACTGTCTCTCTCTCTCTCTATCGCTCAGCACACCGGAACACACACTACACAGGGCCGCCGTGCAGGCGGCCTTATATAGTGTGGGGTGTGTACTAAATCCCCTGAGCCATAATTGGCCAAAGCCACCCTGGCTTTGGCCAATTACAGCTCTCTCTACTGACGGCGCTGTGATTGGCCAAGCATGCGGGTCATAGTGCATGCTTGGCCAATCATCAGCCAGCAATGCACTGCGATGCCGCAGTGAATTATGGGCCGTGACGCGCCACACGAATTTGGCGCGAACGGCCCATATCGTTCGCAATTCGACGGACGGTCGAACAGCCGATGTTCGAGTCGAACATGGGTTCGACTCGAACACGAAGCTCATCCCTAATGGTCAGCTTTAATTCCACCTTAACAACTGTTAAGATAACATCCACAGAAGTAGGTATGTGTTTCAAGTTCAGACTGAACCCTTGTCCAGTTAATATTTTCGGTGAATAGCTGAACTAAATGGGGTGTTTGGCTGAGCTGCAAAATTACTTAGTTCTAACTTTGTTCTTTTTGACTTAATAGACGACCTGAATTTATTGGCTAGGAAATTAGCTCTTGGGCTGGATTCACACTGCCGTGCAGAGCAGCTCACAGCAGGGGTCGGGTGCATCCCTGTTGACCGTTTCAGGTCCGATTTCGGTCCGAATTTTTGGCTGAACTTGGACCTGAAACGGACCAGAAGATGTATAGGACTCCTGTGCAATTGGCACCGCAGCTGTCCCAGAGCTGTGTGAACCGGCTATATCGAGAGTCGGTCATAATATTCTGATGTGAAAAATGGATGTGGGGAAACCTGCATCCAATTCGCAATAGTGCGAACCCAGCCTAAGGAAGAAATTTGCTAAAAAAAACCAAACAAACAAAAACAGACACACAAGTCTCATCATCAAGTACAGAAGTGAAAGGTCCCTTCACAAACCTCAAAATGTAAACACAAAATTACCCCCCCCCCCGTTCATTTTTCCAGGTATCCCAATATATAGTTGTTTGTCAAACTGGTGGAAATCGAACAACATAATATATATGACTATATGACTTATATTGTGTGGATCACAACAAGATGTGGCAAATGCTGAAAGAAATGGGAATACCAGACCACCTCACCTGTCTTCTGAAAAACTTGTATGCAAGTCAAGAAGCAACAGTTAGAACAGGACATGCAACAACTGACTGGTTCAAAATTGAGAGAGGAGTGCGGCAAGAATGTATATTGTCACCCTACTTATTTAACTCATAGGCAGAGTACATCATGCGAAATGCCAGGATCGACAAATCACAAGCCGGAATTAAGATTAGACATGTGCACTGCCGAAAAATTGGTTTGTTTTCATTTTAGTTATTTTTTTTCCGTTTTTTGGGTTAAGAATTATCCAAAATAATGAAATGTCGCATCTAAACAAATTGAACGTAACTAATAATAAAAAGTTAAACATTGTTATTAATTTGTTACGTTCCATTCGTTTTTATACGGCATTCGTTACTTCGGATAATTCGTAACTTTGGATAAATTCGTATTTGTTAAATTCACTAACAGACAAATTTGAAAGGAAATTCCAATACCTATAATTTAATAGTTATTATTTCAGATTTTCGAATTTACAAATATTCGGAAAAATATAGTTTATCGAAAAATTTTGTTTGTCGGAATTAGGATTCAGGACAAAACTAATTGCATATGTCTAAGATCGCCGGGAGAAATGATCAACAATCTGAGATATGCAGACGATACCACACTAATGGCAGAACGTGAAGAACTAGAGTCTCTTAAATACTTCCTGACCAGCCGCCGCAGTTTTACTGCGACAGAATTGCTCGGGTGGTCGAATCAACATTATGTTACGTCAGCCGCAACGATCGGATTAGTTTCCGACCTGGTCTTTGCATTGGTGACTGTTTCAAACGCTACCACATTCTGGTGGAGTGTTAGCATAGGGTACAGCATTGCAGTCCTAGGCACACTTACACAGGGTCTCGAAAGATAAGATGGTCATCACATTTTGAGAGAACGTTTACAGTTTTTATAAAAGTGCAAAAAAAAAAAAAATTAAAAAGCCAAAAATAGTTGTGGTTTTGTTTTTCTTCTCTCTCTTTTGTTTGCTCTCTATTGTCTTCTCCATTGTTCCTTCTCTATTCTGTAATGTTTTATTTTACTATGTTTTATTGTATTTGCTTTGCAGGTATGGTATGTCCTACTGTTATACTGTAATGTTACTTTGTTTTATTGTTAACCATCATTTGCTTAGCAGGTACGCCATTCAGCTGCAGCACAGGTTTATTTATTCTGACAGCAACAGCGTTTGCTCCAACGATACGTAAAGCTGTGACTCCAGCGCTGTAGGAGGTGATTTCACCACCACAGTTAAAAAAAAAAAAAGAGCATATATGCCGAAGCATGGGGGAAGGGGTGGAGGAGCGATTTGCTCCTAACATTTGGGGCGGATTGCCCCCATGCTTCTGCATATATTTTTTTAGGCATAAAAATCAAGTTGTTTTATTGAGTTAATGTTTTATCGTTATCATTGTTTGCTTTTCAGGTACGCCATTCAGCACTGATTTATTTATCTTGACAACGACAGTATTTGCTCTCACCATACGAAAATCAGCGACTCAAGTGCTGTAGGAGGTGATTTCACCACCATAGTAAAAAAAACAAAATGGTGCATGAATGCCCATCATTAGAAGTGGGTGGATGAAGGGCGGTATTCTAATGGTGGGCATACCCACGATCAATCTCTTTTTTTACGTTTAGCCCATAGGCTGCATGAAAAAAAGAACATTACAATGTATGCCCAACAAGGACCAGCAACGTACTGGTATGTTGCTGGACTTTGAGTGGTTATACCAGAATGATGCCTGCAGGTTTAGGTATCATCTTGGTATCATTCTTTTCAGCCATGTAAAAGCAATCCTAGTGGCTAATTAGCCTCTAGACTGTCCCAACAGGGAACCCGAGAATGCAGCCGGTGGTTCCGCCAGCTGACCATAGAGCTGATTGGAGACCAGAATGGCTCCAATCATCTCTGGGGCCTAAACCGGAAGCTATGAGCATTTTATGACTTAGGTTTCGCTGGATATAAACAGCACCATTTGGAAATTGGCAAAGAATTTTATCACACCGATCTTGGTGTGGTCAGATGCTTTGAGGGCAGAGGAGAGATCTAGGGTCTAATCGACCCCAATTTTTTCAAAAAAAAAAAAGAGTACCTGTCAGTACTTATTGCTATCATAGGGGATATTTATATTCCCTGAGATAACATTAAAAATGACAAAAAAAATAAAATAAAAAATGAAATGAACAGTTTAAAAATAAAACAAAAAAAACAAAATACATTTTTAAAAAAAGCACCCCTGTCCCGTGCTCATGCGCAAAGGTGAACGCAAGCGTCAGTCTGGTGTCATTTGTAAATAGCAATTGCACCATGCAAGTGAGGTATCACCGCGAAGGTCAGATCGAGGGCAGTAATTTTAGCAGTAGACCTCCTCTGTAAATCTAAAAGTGGTTCCCTGTAAAGGATTTTAAAGGCTTTAAAAATGTATATAGTTTGTCACCACTGCACGTTTGTGCGCAATTTTAAAGCATGTCATGTTTGGTATCCATGTACTCAACATAAAATCATTTTTTTTATTTCATCAAACATTTGGGCAATATAGTGTGTTTTAGTACGTTAAAATTTTAAAAAGTTTTTCTTTTTCCAAAAAAATGTTTGAAAAATGTTTAAAAAAATCACTGAGCAAATACTGTGTGAAAAAAAAAGGTTGCAACGCCCACCATTTTAATCTGTAGGGCCTTTGCTTTAAACAAATATATGTAATGTTTGGGGGTTCAAAGTAGTTTCCTAGCAAAAAAAAATTCTCATGTAAACAAAAAGTGTCAGAAAGGGCTTTGTGTTCAAGTGGTTAGAAGAGTGGGTGATCAGGTGGGCTTTGTCCCAGGAAAGGAGGGTAAGGACAATGGGGTTAGAACCCTACTGCTACTTCAGAAAATAAAAGATGGGAGAACGCCCAGTCTACTCTTATCGATTGACGCTGAAAAAGCATTCGACCGAGTAGACTGGGGGTTCATGATAGGAGTGCTGGAGGGTATGGGGATAGGCCCAATGATGAGAGAGTGGATACAGGTGCTGTATAAGAGCCCTACAGCATCCATAAGGGTAAACGTAATTTTGTCGGCCCCCTTTAGGATGTACAATGGTACGAGACAGGGTTGTCCCCTGTCTCCCCTGTTGTTCGTGTTGGCGCTGGAACCACTCTTGTCGACAGTAAGGGGAGATGTTGATATAGGGGGTGTGGAGATAGGAGAGGAGACGCATAGGTTGGCTGCATTTGCAGAAGATGTGCTGTTCTATATCTCCAAACCTCGTATCTCGTTACCAAATTTATTAAAGGTTCTAAAGGAGTATGGAGAGCTATCGAACTTCAAGATTAACCCAAATAAATCAGAGATTCTAAATAAACTCAAAAGAAGAATATAGCCTCCAACAGGAATTTCAGTCTCCCTGGAGGAAGATGGGTTTAAAATACTTGGGGATAAAACTTACAGCATCATTGGGGAAAATCTACCAGGCTAACTATATATCCTTATTAGATGAAGTAGAGGTAAAGAGAATAGCATTACGACCCCTGTCCTGGATTGGCCGGATCAATGTGTTAAAAATGATCATTTTACCCAAAGTATTATATAAATTCCAGATGTTACCTATCTATGTACCTCCAGGATATTTTAGGGTGCTCAAAAGTTTAGTATCGAAACTGATCTGGCAGAATGAAAAAACAAGAATCTCCCTATCAATTCTACAGAGAGGGAAAGACAAAGGAGGATTAAGTGTACCAGATTTCAAAAGAATTATGAAGCTGTGGTCTTGACTCGTCTGGTAGAATGGACTAAAGGAAGGAGTGAGAAAAGATGAGTCAAAATAGAAAATATTATGGCAGATACAAATCTAGGGAAAAATATTAGGGAAACACCTCCACAACACAGGGCACTTAGGGCTAATACACTAAGGTTAACTAAAAATGTTATGAGGATATAGGATGAGTTGCACAAACAAAATAAATGGGAATATAATTCACCACTAAGGTCACTAAAAGAGAATAATTATTTCAAGAGTTTGATTGGTGGAAATTGGATTAAAAAAAAAAAAAAAGAGAACTTGCAACTTCGACACATAACGGGAAAATTTGTTCACTGCATGATATAAAAATTAAAGATTAGTTAGTTATCAATGAATGGCGGTATTTCCAGCTTAAACATTTTGTAATGAAGTTGCCACACCCACTGAGAGGGGGTGGGGGGGATTTGACACCATTAGAGAGGTTATGCGACACAAACACAGTAAAGGGTGGCATTTCACAGATATATAAAATATTAGTAGAGGGAAGAGAGTTGGAAGTCCCGATGTATATAAAAAAATGGGAGAAAGAAATTGGTCAAAGGGGAGAGAATCAAGACATAGGAAAAATTTTGAAACTGGTACACGGATCCTCTGTCAGTATTAAAATAATTGAAACAAATAATAAATATTTAGTGAGGTGGTATAGGACCCCAGACATAATAGCAAAATACCAAATGGTGCAAACAACAGAATGTTGAAGGGGATGCAAACAGAGAGGATCTTTGGCCCATATTTGGTGGAGCTGCCCTAAGATCAAAATATTTTGGAGGGAAATATTGGAGATACATCAGGAGGATTACCAGGGTCGAGTTACCTGACCTGAAGATCCTTGGGTAGGTCTATTCCATGGAGTGAAAACTCCAGTGGAGGAATATAGGAACTCGATCCTGATACATCTGCTAGATGCAGCTAAGAGTCTGATCCCAAAAAAAATGGAAGATGGTAGATGGCCCAAAAATAAGTGAGTGGCTCGAGAGAATTGATGAAGTCTACAGGTTGGAAAGTCTTAGATTCTCTAAGGAAGGAGGGAGAAAGGGGTTCCTCAAAAGATGGGAAAAATGGAAATTGTTCAAACTGACTAAAGAATACAGTGATGCAATGATCTAAGGGTCTAGAGGTAGGGGGAAAGGGGGAAGGGTTGGGAAGGTGAAAGAGGGAGGGTTCAAGAAGAAGTTTTGCTTTATATTTATATTTTGTAATATTATCCCCTGGTGTGATTCCAGGGGTAACAAGGATGTCTTCTTACCCTGCATTTGATATGAAAACTTTGATAATAAAGATTAAGAAAAAAGGGGAAAAAAAAATAAAAGAAGAGTGGGTGATGTGCGACATAAGCTTCTAATGTTGTGCATAAAATGCCAGGACAGGTCAACCCCCCCCCCCATGACTCCTTTTTGTGCACAAAGTTGTCACCAAATGATATATTGCTCACACGTGCCATGGTTATATGTGGAATTACACCCCAAGATACATTCTGCTGCTTCTCCTGACAATGGGGATACCTCATGTGTGAGACTTTTTGGGAGCCCAGCCATGTACAGGACCCCGAAACCAAGCACCGCCTTCAGGATTTCTAAGAGCATACATTTTTGATTTCACTCCTCACTACCTATCACAGTTTTGAAGGCCATAAAATGCCAAGATAGCACAACCCCCCCCCCCCCAAATGACCCAATTTTGGAAAGAAGACACTTCAAGCTTTTTGCTGAGAGGCATGTTGTGTCCATGGAATATTTTGTATTTTGCCACAAGTTTCGGGAAAATTACATTTTTTTTTTTTTTACACACAAAGTTGACACTAAATGATATATTGTTCAAACATGGCATGGTTATATGTGGAATTACACCCCAAAATACATTCTGCTGCTATGGGGGTATGGGGATACCACATGTGAGACTTTTTGAGAGCCTAGCCACATACAGGACCCCAAAAACCAAGAGCACCGCCTTCAGGCTTTCTAAAGGCGTAAAATTTTGATTTTACTCCTCACTACCTATCACAGTTACGGAGGCCCTTAAATGTCCAGATAGCACAACCCCGCCCCCCCCAATTGACCCCATTTTGGAAAGTAGACACCCCAATGTATTTGCTAATAGGCACAGTGAGTATTTTGCAGCTCTCATTTCTTTTTGAAAATGAAGAAAGAAAATACTTTTTTTCTTCCTTCAATTTTCAAAACTTTGTGACAAAAAAAGTGACAGCTGCAAAATACTCAACATGCCTCTCAGCAAATAGCTTGAGTGTCTACTTTACAAAATGGGGTCATTTGGGGGGGGGGGGTTGTGCTATCTGGGCATTTCATGGCCTCCGAAACTGTGATAGGCAGTGAGGAGTGAAATAAAAAATGTACGCCCTTAGAAAACCTGAAGGCGGTGATTGGTTTTTGGGGTCCTGTACGCGGTTAGACTGCCAAAAATTCCCACACGTAGTATCCCCATACTCAGGAGAAGCAGCAGACTGTATTTTGGGGTGCAATTCCACATATAACCATGCCATGTTTGAACAAAATATCATTTAGTGACAACTTTGTGTAAAAAAAAAAAAAAAAAAATGGTAACTTTCTCAAACTAGTGGCAAAATATAATATATTCCATGGACTCAACATGCCTCTCAGCAAATAGCTTGAAGTGTCTTCTTTCCAAAATGGGGTAATTTGGGGGGGGGGGGGGGTTTGTGCATTTTATGGCCTTTGAAACTGATAGGTAGTGAGGAGTGAAAGAAAAAAATTTATGCTCTTAGAAATTCTGAAGACGGTGCTTGGATTTCAGGGTCCTGTACACGGCTAGGCTATCAAAATATCTCACACTTGAGGTATCCCCATACTCAAGAGAAGCAGCAGAATGTATTTTGGGGTGTAATTCCACATATAACCATGGCACGTGTGAGCAATATATGATTTAGTGACAACTTTGTGGTATTTTGTTTGTTTTTTTTTTTTTTTTTTCAGTCACTTGTGACAAAAAAATAAAATATTCAATGGGCTCAACATGCCTCTCAGCAATTTCCTTGGGGTGTCTACTTTCCAAAATGGGGTCATTTGGGGGGGAGGGTTGTACTGCCCTGCCATTTTAGCACCTCAAGAAATGAGATAGGCAGTCAAACTAAAAGCTGTGTAAATTACAGAAAATGTACCTTAGTTTGTGGACGCTATAAGTTTTGCGCAAACCAATAAAGGCTTATCAACATTTTTTTACCAAAGACATGTGGCTGAATACATTTTGGCCTAAATGTATTACTAAAATTGAGTTTATTGGATTTTTTTTTATAACAAATTAGAAAATATCATTTTTTTTTCAAAATTTTCGGTCTTTTTCTGTTTACATAGCAAAAAAAAAAAAAAATCAGAGGCAAATACCATCGAAAGAAAACTCTATGGCCCGGCGGCGGAGGAAGAAGGCCGAACTTCTGAGAGACGGTGCGGCGGCGCTGTCTCCGGAAGTGGGGAACGGTACCTGTCAAACTGGTATCTGTTTCCCCCTCCCCCCTAAAAGGTGCCAAATGTGCCACCGGAGGGGGGGAGCAGACGGACAAGCAGAAGTTCCACTTTTAAGTGGAACTCTGCTTTAAGCAAGCAGTGGAGGACAGAAGAGCCTGGCGCACTATGGTCCATGAGGTCACGAAGAGTCAGACACGACTAAACGACTGAGCAACAACATGAAAAAATCAATAAGGAAATATAGTCAAATCTAACAGGCAAGAGCACTGTGAGGTCTTTAACAAAAGTAGCAGTTGATAACAAAACCTGCCGATAAATTGGTAATCTGTTATCGATGGATAGGGTTATATACCTGATGACAGGTTTAAAAATGTTGCAGAGGGGGGTGTGGCCTGGATATGGCCCTGTGAGGACGTGCTTCAATAGAGCTCCGGGACCTCCGTGCCTGCCCCAGCTAATGTTAGCAGTCTGGTAGCCGATTCTGCGGAATGAACACAGGCAATCGTTACCAGACCCGTTCTTCAAAAGAGAGAGTCCACCCTCGTATTGCTCAGGGGGACATCCAGCAATATTTCACCCTACCTTCACGAGACTTCCCAGGCACGGTAGCGGTGTTAACACAAAATCCGTGTGGAGCGGTGGAATATAGATCCGACCTTCCGACGTCTCCTGTTTTGCCTTCCAGGTCAAAATCTATGGTGGAAGACTCAGCATTGCTTCACCTTAGCCCGCCGGAAACGGCAGATGTCTCGCCGGCTGGAGAAGGGGGGAGCTTAGAAGGAGACATACGAGCGTTACTGAGGGCATTGCCTACATAACGGGACATTGAGGATCTGATCGGGCAGCTGGAGGAGGCACACCGTCAGGACACTCAAGCGGTAAGGTCAGAAATTAAAGTGCTATCAGAGAAAGTGGATGCAGGGAAGGAAGCCTCTTCCTCCTTAGAGCAGCGTGTGGGAGCCCTGGAAAGAGCCCAGATCACTCAGATGAACTCTGCAGCTGATCTCCAACTCCATATTGAGGAACTTGAAGACAGAAGCCGCAGAAACAATCTGCGGCTTAGGGGACTCCCTGAAACGCTTGGTTCGGAGGACCTTCAGGTAAAGGTGAATGCGATTTTTCAGCAGGTCTTGAAGTCTCCTCAGAAGACAGTAGAACTGGATAGAGTTCATAGAGCTCTGGGCCTGAGATCAAATGATCCAGAAAGGCCTAGGGATGTTGTATGCCATATTCATCATTACCCACAGAAAGAGTTGGTACTTAGAACAGCATGGGAAGCAGGAAGTATTGAATTTAATGGGGCCCCTATCAAGATTTTACCAGATTTATCCCGGGCTACTCTACAGCGTAGAGCCTGCCTGCGTCCTATCTTGGACTTAGCTAAAGATCGGGGGTGCACATATAGGTGGGGATACCCACTGGCAAGGAAATTTCGCAGGGAATCTTCCTCATTTACTATTCACACACCAGCAGACCTCCCTGGGTTATTTTCTTTCCTGGATGTAGCCCCTATTCAGATTACTAACTGGCTCACATATATTCCGTATAGGCCCCTTAAATAAGCAAGGACAACGGAGTCACCCTCAAAAAGGTCAATAACTGTCATGAAAAGAACTTCAGGATCCCCCTGGGGATCATAAACAGGCTTAATGAGTGACTTACTTTACAGTTCCACCCTTTTTTTTTTTTGTATTACTTTTTTTTTTCTCTAAAACCCTGACGGAGAAAGAGGATATATGTTTACTTGATATGGCTATAATATAATAAGATTTATTGTTTTTGGGATGTTTTTTTTTTTCTCAGGGGTTGTACTGGCAGCAGTTGAAATTCCAGTTATTCTGCTTGAGCTGGCTGATTCTGAAAGGCTGGATTGAATAATCTATTTTGATTGATTAGAGGGGGGTTGGTTTTGTGTTTTTTTCCTATTTTTTTTTTTTTTTAGCATGGTTGCTGTACTAAATGTTGCATTGCAGTTTATGCAAGGTGCACAGGACACATTTCTTTTTTGCACGGTTGTTGCACCAAATTTTTTATTTTTTTATTTTTTAATAAATGCAAGGTGCGCAGGACACATTTTTTTATTTTATTAATATTATTTTTTTATTTTTTTTGTGTCACTATATTGATGCAACAATAAAAAATTGGTTTTTTTTTTGCATGTTTACTGCACTATTTTTTTTAATGTGTAATAAGTTTTTGCCATTTGCACAGGATAGATTTTTTTTTTCCTTAGGTCACTGATTGTGGTTTTGGTTTCGTTCCCATGTTGCAGTACTTGCAACTCACATAAGATAAATTTTATTTATTTATTTTCTTTCGTTTTTTTTTTTTTGGTTGCATTTTTGCTGCACTACCTTTTTAAACGTGTAATAGTTTTGCAAACAGCACATGATAGATTTCTTTTTAGGTTACTGATTGCGGGTTTTTTTATCATATTGTTGTATAATTTTTTTTTTGGTCTATAAAAGCACAATTGTAGCACTGTTTTTTCCATGTTGCAGTATCTGCAATTCGTACAGGATAAACCCAAAAATTTATTATTTTTTATATTTTTGCACGGTTGTTGCACCAAATTTTTTATTTTTTTTTGCAGTTTATGCAAGACACATATGATAAAAGAGGGAGGGGGGAGGGAAGGGAAAGAAGAAAAGGAAAAGGGAAATTTTTTTTTTTTTTTTTTCGAGGTACGTTGCTGCACTATTTTTTTAATGTATGGTAGTTTTTTTTTTGCACATGATTGGTAGCACTGTTTTAGGGATGTGGCAATTTCCGCAATCTGTACATGATACAGGAGGGAGGGGAGAGGAAAGGAGGAAGGGAAGGAAAAGAGAAGAAAATTCTCCCCCCTCCCCTCTTTGTCTGGGTTGACATTTTGGTTATGTGTACTTTTGGATACATCTTTGAATAATGTGGTGGATTAGCAAATATTATATCCATAAGGGGTAGGACGCTGGGTGGTAGGAATATATGAAGTAATATAGGTAGAATAATATAATTTAGAAGAGTGGCTTTTTCACGGTTCATATTTCAGAGGGCTAGGGGGGTTGGATGGGCCTGGAGCTCCTCTCATGGCTATTTCCATCCACAGTCCCAAATAGGTAGACGCTCGATTACTGGGTTGAACCGGTGAGCGTTTTAGCAATATAGTGCTTTTTTTTTTTTTATATGTGTTTTTTTTTTTTTGTTTTTTTTTGTTTTTTGTTTTGTCCCTCCATGGGGGCCCTCAAAGTGTTCTCGCTCAACGCTAAGGGCTTAAATATTCCGGAAAAAAGGCGGATACTCCTGCGTGATTTGCAGCGTCTTAAATCAGATATTGCATTTATACAGGAGACGCACTTTAGAAATGATAAAATACCTATTTTAAAAAGTCGACTATATCCAACGGTTTATCATTCTACAAATCAAAAGACAAAATCAAGGGGGGTGTCTATCCTCCTTCCTGTATGATACCATGGTTTTTTATTGACTCGATCAAGGATCCTGGAGGACGGTTCTTGTTTGTGAAGGGCAAAATAGGTGATGTTGGGGTCACATTTGTGACATTGTATGCCCCTAATGAACATCAAGAGGCTTTTTTAGGTAAAACGCTCAAGCGACTAATGGTATTTACAGGAGGACAGCTGATTATAGGAGGAGACTGGAACGTTCCATGAATTCCAGAGGATACTTCCTCTGGATTATCATCTATCTCATTTGGAGTACGTAATCGTATTGCTCAAATCTTGCATAGGAATCAACTGATCGATATATGGCGATTAATTCATCCCACAGAAAAAGACTATACTTTTTATTCCTTACCTCATAAATCATACTCCCGTTTAGATTACTTTCTGGTCCCACATGCACAACTATATAATTTTCGGATGACCAGGTCTACTCAGTGGAGACTGAATGAGAGCCTCCTTCAGGACAAAGATGTTCTAGAGGATGTAACTAAGGAGTTAGATTTTTATTTTAGCACCAATGATACCCCAGACTGTGATCCCGGAATTATGTGGGAGGCACATAAGGCAGTTATTAGAGGGGTGTTAATTAAACATGGGGCTAGGATCAAACGGAAACATATGGAACAGCTAAATCTTTTGCTTGAAGAATTAACTACGTTAGAGTGTCGTCATAAACAGGATATGTCCCCCTCTTTAGAGAAAGATCTTATTGTTAAACTAACACAAATTTTGGATCTTCTTCACTTTAAGGCCAAAGCAGCATTACAGACCAGTAGGAAGTTTGCGTATGAGTCGGGGGATAAATGTGGGAAATTTTTAGCCAGGACATTACGGGAGCAGAAACTAATGAATTACATCCCACATTTGGTCCCACCGAATAAGCCAAAGGTTACAAAACCACATGATATAGCTCAGGAATTTCAAGAATTCTATAAATCATTGTACAATCTGCAGACTAAACCTTTCACTCAAGCTCAGATAGATTCTTATCTTTCACAATCGCTAATGACTGACTGACTATCAGAGGTGGATAGAGATAACCTTGAAAATCCTATAACATTGGAAGAACTTCAGGGAGCAGTGAGGGCCTCCAAATTGGGTAAAGCACCCGGTCCTGATGGGTTGACAGCCCAATACTATAAGACTCTATTTCCTTTTCTTTCCCATTATATGGTCAAATTATTTAATGCTCTGGGCGCGTCAGCAAAACAAAGGATACTATGCTTGCCCATATTTCGGTAATACCGAAAGAAGGAAAAGATCCGGCTTCCTGTGGTAGCTATAGGCTATTTCTCTGCTTAACTTAGATCTTAAACTTTTTACTAAAATTTTGGCAAATCGGATTCAACAACACATCCCAAATCTGATACATTTGGATCAGGTGGGATTTATTCCTACACGAGAAACAAGAGACAACACTACGAAAGTCCTAAACCTGTTACAGGTAGTGAATAAAAATTAGACACAATGCGTGTTCTTAAACACAGATGCGGAGAAGGCCTTTGACAGGGTGAATTGGAGTTTTATGCTGGCAGTATTAGGTTATGGAGGTTTTGGGAGTAAAATGATGCAATGGATAACTTCTGTTTACTCCTGTCCGGCGGCCCGGGTACGGGCCAACGGAGTACTATCAGATACTTTCCAGATTTTAAAGAGAACACGCAAGGGGTGTCCCTTATCACCACTCCTTTTCGCCCTGTCATTGGAACCATTTCTTTGCACAATACGCTTAAATCAAGATATCACAGGAATACAGATAGGAGAAGGCCAATACAAGATCTCGGCCTATGCAGACAATATGCTTTTCTCTCTTACGAATCCTATGATTTCGATACCAAATCTGATGAAGGAGTTTGAGAAGTATAGTTAACTTTCTAAGCTTCGCATCAATTTTATGAAATCGGAGGCAATGGGGGTTAATTGCCCTGGGACATCAATTGAGCAACTTAAACAAAACTTTAAGTTTAAATGGACCGACAAAGCGCTTACATATCTGGGTACGCTGCTGCCACCCAACATAACTAAGATTTTTGAGTTAAATTTCCCCCCATTACTTCAAAAAGTGAAGACCTTATTGGGTAAATGGAAAACGGGCCTTCATTCTTGGCTTGGGTGCTGCAATATTATTAAGATGAGTGTTCTTCCCAAATTTCTTTATCTGCTACAGACTCTACCGATACATATCCCATCTATTTACTTTAAACAAAGTCAGAAAGTAATTTTTGACTTTGGTTGCGTTGTAAACGAGACTGCTTATATGCCCAAATAATTAACACTTCCCAAGAGATATGGGGGATTGGCAGTGCCAGATATACGCAAATATTATCAAGCGATCCATCTGAGCAGGGTAATTGATTGGAATAGACATATAGACTTTAAACTATGGGTGCAGATCGAATACGCTCAATCGCCCATTCCATTGGGAAGAGCTTCTTGGTGTTTTGACTACTTGCCTAAAGAACTAACTAAACATCCTCTTATAGGTAATACGGTAAAAATCTGTTCGACCCTGCTTCCCTCTATGGACATAACACCAGAGACTTCCCCCTTGTATCCGATACTGGGGAATCCTCTTTTCCCTCCGGGGATAGATGATGCAGCTTTTAGACACTTACGCAATATGGGCTGTATACAAGTGTCCAATTATATAAAAGAGGGGACATGGTTGACAATACCGGAGTTGATGGAACAAGAGGGTACGTTCAGATTCAAATTTTGGAATGCTCTACAGATCACCCACTTTCTTAGTACTCTTCCAGCTCCGAGACAGTATATCAGGTCCTTCAATGTTTTTGGGAAATTCTGTTCAGAGGCGGGATTAATGGCTCATACAGTGACGGCTAATTATCGTTTATTGATCTTACCGGCGGAAACAGATGTCTTGAAGTGCGTCAGTGAGTGGGAGCGGGAGCTGGGCAAATCTTTCAGCATAGGACAGTTAAAATATATCCTTAAGTTTACACATGAATCATCGATTTGTACAAAAATCCAGGAGACCAATTTCAAAATTTTTACTCGATGGTATAGAACGCCAGTGAGATTGAAGAAAACCTTCCCTGACTCCTCGGATCTATGTTGGAGATGTCAGAAAGACAAAAGGTACTATGTTACATATCTTTTGGGAATGTCCCAAATTAAAGCACTTCTGGACAGAGGTTAGACGCATTCTTCAATTATGTACGGACTATACGATCCCAGAGGAACTGGCCTTTTTTCTTCTCCATGCGTCCTGCATACCAGAAAAGGTATACAAGGAATCTATTATTAGGCACCTTTTAGATGCAGCCAAGGCTTGTGTTCCTCTAACATGGAAATCTTCATTACCTCTGACAATAGGGATGTGGCTGCGTAAAGTGAAGGAGATTAGTAAATTAGAAGATCTAGTTCTTTCTGCTCGACATCAGCAGGAGCGCTACTCCAGGATCTGGTCGTTGTGGAATACCTTTTTGAACTCAGAGGAGGGAAGTGCCCTCCTGGACTGCAATTGGAATTGTTAAGAGGGGTATCCAAAGTTTTTTCTTTTATCTATACTTTCCCCTGGTTGGGCGGGCACACTGGAAGGTTACCTCCATGGAGTAGCCCTTTTTTTTTTTTTTTGGCTGTTGATTTATAACGGTAGAAAATGAAGTGGGACAGGTCCAAGACTATAGGGGAAGCAGTATCCAAGGGTTCTGGTGGATTATAGAGTTAAGGTATAGGAGATAATATGGGGTTGTGTTTTGTTGTTTTGTTTTTTTTTTCTTTTTTCTTCTCCTACTGCCAAACGTGTGAGCTATTTCAGATGGTGATCTAGCTTACCGCATGGTGGATATAATGTTGGGTCTTAAAATTGCGATGTTTAATTTAATGTTATGTTTTTTGTTTTTTTTTTCTCTCCTATGTATGTTCTTGAATGTGTCCTATGATTAATAAACAATAAATTTGTAAAAATGTTGCAGAATATGACAAATTATTGTATATTTAGTGAGGACCGCACAAAGAAATGTGTGTTGGAATTGAAAGATATTCCTAAAAATGGCACTGGATAGTAAATAGATATTGAAAGAGGAAATCAAGTACCTACTGTAAAGAATAGCAGCATTTTATGTACTACAAAAAGTGCATAAAGACTCAGCATCACCTTCTGGTTGACCCATCGTATATGGGTATCAAAAAAATACAGCACCGACGGTTTGTGCACCGCTTTACAACATGACGACAGATAGTACAGTTACAACAGGAGGAATAAGAGGGCCCTGCTTGTTAGAGCTTACAATCTATTTACCGGATTTTTGAAAAATATTGGCTAGTATTGAGAAAGGATAGGGATGTGCAAGGAGTTTTGGAAAAGAAACAGCATAATCTTTCGATTCAAAAAGCAGATTTTAAATCTCAATGGCAGAATTGGCTTCCAAGTCCCCAAAAAGCTCCCATAAATGTGAGCATTGCAAGGCATCCCAATAAATGCCCACTGTGAAAGATTTTGTGAATCCAAAGAATGGTGAAAGGATAGAAATTGATTCTTTCACAAATTGTAGTTTACCAGGGCTTTTGTGTATGTGGAAAAATGCCCATGTCAGCTTTTATATGACAAGGCAGTTGAGAGGATGAATCTTGGAACACATTGGGGATATAGCCAATAAATAAGATAAAACAATTCCTTGTCATATGTGGGAGAAACATAGTGGTAAAGTAGATGACCTCCAGTTTTGGCAGCTTCAAATGGTCAAGTTAGGTCCAAGGAAGGGTGATTTGAATGGTCAATCTTTACATACAGAAGCCAAATGGGTCATTGCCCTTGGCTCTATCCTATCCTAGTCTTAAGGGTTTGAATGAAGGCATTACCTGTCTTCCATTTATGTAGGATTTCCTGAGGCTGTATAGGATTTCCTGAGTGTTTGTATTTACATTATAGTGGCAAGTAATGTGAAGAATATATACAATATTATTTAAATAGATTTATACAACAAAATAGGTTGATTTCAGATAGTATGGTATACTTATGCTTGCCATGGTGGGTAAATTGGTGAACATTTGAATCCTAAGCTCTAGGTGGCACTAAAGATACGTAGGTATGCTAGCGGCGGTGAGATGATGTGATGTGTATGATGGTTTTATGCACCTGTACTGGCATGACGACAGTGATGATAGCAGTAGCTTGGTGGTAACAAATACAACTTTATCAAGAGTGACAAAAATTAAGTGCCCAGTTCTAGTGCCTATAATAAATCAAACAAATCTAAAAATGCAAAAACACAAACGGTAGACATGTTTTATAGACTCATGTCTGCATTCACACTCAAATATTTGCTGAGATGCGTGTTTAAATCACAAAAAGGGTGGGGTTTTTTTTGAGAAGTTAATGGGGAATATTTTTCCTCTAATTTTTCACAAAAAGTAGGAGGGACAATTAAGCAGTTCACTCATTTCTGGTAAAATTCAAACAAAAGTTCCTTCACAAAGAAAACCTGCACACAAATACTTTGCTGGCATATTGTTGCTGAATGCATGCTGCAAGTGCATAGTATTTAGAGGTCATCAATTGTTTAGAGATATTTCTTCTGTTCTTTTTGTACTGAAATTAATTTATTTTTATTTTGTTACATGGTCACAAAGTTATGCATAAACTCCTGTATTTACCAATCGGCAACATGTGTTCCATAACTGTCTGTTGTATTTCTATCAGTCTGGCAACTGAGTGTTTATTAGTTATCAGTAATTAATGATTCTCGTTATTATACTTAAGTAGCCTTTAATCCCACGCATCAACAATTGCTGAGTAATGAGATTCTTTAGTCTAAATTTGGGTCACTTATGCAGAAGCATTGTCTGGTAATTGAGCGAAGGTCAGAGCTGGGAGGCTCTTTAATTGAGTTATTTTTCATTATCATATTTTAATGACTTTGCACCAGTGGGTTGGGGAAAAACTCGTTCATTTCCCCATTTAAGGTTTTTGTTTGACAACATGAAATTGTTATCTTCTGTCCATTAATCATCATTGAATGGGTGAGAGGGTCTTGTCACCCCTCCTCCTTTATCACACACACACACACACACACACACACACACACACACACCCTACAAATGCCCCTCCTTCTTTGGACTGGATAGCAGCAATCTCCATAAACAGAATGTAATGGTAAAGCTGGTCACACACACACACACACACACACACACACACAAAAAGAATTTAAGCTGACTGTTTTCTAGTTATGCCATACAATGCAAAGATCATGCAGTGTTTACATACATAGACAGGATGATCCATCAATTCATTTGTGGTTTTATTTGATAACAAAAAGTTGTGAAAATGTGCCATTTATCAGAAAATTGTGTCCAAAATTAACTTTCTTTCTTAACTTTATAATAAATGGCCCATAGTTGACCACCCCCAGGCTTATCAATCAATGGGGATTGCTGGCTAAGGACTGGCTGATATTTTAAAATGTGTAGTTGCTATACTGGTACTGAATATCTAAAGTAAATTCTGGAGCATTTAGAATTTGTAGCACCAGCAACATCATGCTTACAGAATTCTGAAAAAATAAGAATGAGAAGAGAAATATTAGTATGCCCTGGCGCCAACCAAAAATGACAATGGGCTAAAAAATGTTAAGCTATTCCTTTAAGTGAATATACCACCTCTGAAAGGCAAACCAATGAAAAGCAAGGCGCTAACACATATGTGATGATTGCATGTGAACAAAGGATAAAAAACAATCCAAATATACTTGAGAGTCCAAAGGAGAAAAACTTTATTTATAAAAGAGTTATTACTAAATATTGCACAGTCCAAAAAAATTGCTCAAAAAAGCTCCAATCACCATACTCCTGGTCTTAAGAAGGTGCCTCAGATATTCTTTATATAAGTGATGGTCAGCAACTGTTACCAATTGGCTAGTGGTGCCATTCAAACAGTATGAGAAATATTAGTAAGCCCTGGCGCCAACCAAAAATGACAATATGCTAAAAAATGTGAAGTTGTAGCTTAATAAAATAGAGCCAGTCTCTGAGTTTATAGGAAAAGAAACAATCCTGATGCTGAATGTGCCCCTTTTTCCATGTGTCAAGGGAAATCAATTTGGGGAGAAAAGTCGAAAGCTAGTCAAGAATGCTATGGGCAGATTTGTAATTGTGCATCATTCTTAGTGTGAGAAATATTAGTAAGCCTTGACGCCAACCAAAAATGACAATATGCTAAAAAATGTGAAGCTGCTCCTTTAAAGTGAATGAACCACCTCTGAAAAGAAAAACAATGAAAAGCAAGGCGCTAACACATGTGATAATTGCATGTGAACAAAGGATAAAAAAAACAATCCAAATATACTTGAGAGTCCGAAGGTGAAAAAAATGTTAATTATAAGAATTATTAAATAAAAATTTTCCTAAATCTTGCTGAAGAAAACTCCAATCACCATGCTCCAGGTCTTAAAGGTGCCTCAGATACTCCTCATATAAGTTCTTCACCACAAAGTGTACAAAATGCACGCTTACCAACAGCATCTATGATATGCGCCTTTGGTGTCATAGGGTACCACCCTTTTTGCACGTTGTTTTCACAATGTTCCACCTTAAGAATGGTATATGGGAAACTACCACCAGCTGATCTTCTCAAACATCAATAACCAAGACCCAGGGAGAGATGCTAATCCAGGATAGTGTGATATAATTTTATTAAAAGTCAAAACAAGGATTAAAAATATAAATTTGCCACTCACATTTAAGGCCGGGTTCACACTAGTGATCGCTGCGGCTCACAGCAGGAATCCGGTGTGTCTCCATTCACTATTTCAGGTCAGATTTCAGTTTTTGGGCTGAATTCGGACCTGAAATGGACCAAAAGACCCACAGGCTCCTGTGCAATTCACACAGGAGCCGCTGCAGAGGAGCCGGTCACAATCTCCTGCTATGTGAATTGTATGCGGAGAAACCCGCATTCAATACACAATAGTGTGAACCCAGCCTAAAGGTGCTATAATCAGCACCAACACAACCATCTTGTTCAATTATCCTGCAAACCGCTCGATCCTAGCCGGTGTGCATTTCAAACAGCCAAATGTTCAAACCGGATCAAAAACCAGAAATCACGTCACGTTTGGTGGACGCACAGCCTCAATGCATTTCACTTGTCAGCATCGTCAGGAAGCTCACTATCTGCCATTTTACTTAAGCCTAATATACCCAAATCATGGATTCTTTTGGTCAAAACAACATCTTTATGTAACATCCCACCCCACACTGATTTTGCCTAATCACAATTATTCTGGGAACAGGCTGTGCAATTACTCCAGGAACATAATCAATCCATATTACATGATTAAAAAAAAAAATCCTTAACAACTTTAACAACATTAAAACAAGACAATGAAAATGATCAAGGAATGTGTGTGTGTGTGTATGTGTGAGATTATATATATATATATATATATATATATATATATATATATATATATATATATATATATATATATATATATATACGCTCACACATAACTCCAAAAACGTGTAGATATATAATATACAATGAACATGTATACCAAAAGTTCCTTTGGGAACTAATTTTAGGCACCTGCTAGTGGTATATCAAATGACGACTGGTTAATAAAAGAACCTACATAATGGCTAATGCACCCCCTCTACTAGTTAAAAGTTAAAAGTAGAAGTCCAGCCCGGGCTTGTTTGGCTGGGCTTCTCCTATGGGTCACAAGAGTTTAATTCGTTTTGCACTCCTGTGACCCATTTTCAGCAGAGAGTGGTCTGAAATCTGCTCTCAGCGGACATCACTGCAATCAGTCCAGGCACTGTGTCATCACGACAATAGAGTCTGCATCCGCCAGGTGCCTGGACTGATGCCTGCCTCAGCGAGCCGCTGAGAGACTGAGACAGCCGCTCCCCACCTGTCAGGAAATGTTCTATCCGCTGGTAATACCTATTTGGCATGCAGTACTGAGGTCCACCAGCAGGTGTCTCCTGGCAGTTTGGAACTGTCAGGAGAGCTTTTCCCTGTTAATATTATGTCATCTTTGGGCCGCAGTACTGGTGTCCACCAGCGGATGGATCCTGGCAGTGTGGAGCAGACAGTACCTCCTACAATCAGGTGTCACCTGAGGCCAATCACAGGCCTATAAATACCCGGCAAGCATTCACATGTTTGCCTTTGTTTCTTCATTGCCTCCTGACCTGCTAGCGATCTGATCCTGTACCCTGATCCTGATCCTGATCCTGATCCTGTCTCCCTGTCCCGGTCCCTATCCTGTCCCACCTGTTACCTTGCATCCCTGCCTGCAGTCTGACCCATCCATCCTCTCCCTGTCTTGTGTTCCATACCCCATTTGCTGACCTCCTTGTGTAAGACCTTGGCCTGGCTTACGTTTATGTCTCTGGAACATCCCCTGTCCATCTGCTGATCTGCTGTGTATGACCCTGGCCTGGCTATTGTTTATGATCCTGGTATTTCCCATTTTTTGTACTTATCTGTCTGTTATTTGTGGGTCTCTGTCTGTGGTTGGTTATTGCACTGTGTCATATTGGAGTTGGTTGGTTGCTTGAAGTGCCCATGCCTGCTGCCCAGCTTGAGGTGCCCACTGCCCAGCTTGAGGTGCCCATGCCCAGCTTGAGGTGCCCATGCCTGCTGCCCAGCTTGAAGTGCCCATGCCTGCTGCCCAGCTTGAAGTGCCCATACCTGCTGCCCAGCTTGAAGTGCCCATGCCTGCTGCCCAGCCTGATGTGCCACCTGCTGCTGCCCAGCCTGATGTGCCACCTGCTACCCAGCCTGATGTGCCACCTGCCATCCAGCCTGATGTGCCACCACCTGTTCTGCCTGTTGTGCCACCACCTGTTGTTCTGCCTGATGTGCCACCACCTGTTGTTCTGCCTGATGTGCCATCGTCTGCTGCCCAGCCTGTTGTGCCACCACCTGTTCTGCTTGATGCCATAGACTATGGACAATTACAACCAGTTGGAGCATCCGAAGGCCGCTCCTTTGAGGGGGGGTACTGTCAGGAAATGTTCCATCCGCTAGTAATACCTATTATTTGGCATGTAGTACTGAGGTCCACCAGCAGGTGTCTCCTGGCAGTTTGGAACTGTCAGAAGAGCTTTTCCCTGTTAATATTATGTCATCTTTGGGCCGCAGTACTGGCGTCCACCAACGGATGGATCCTGGCAGTGTGGAGCAGACAGTACCTCCTACAATCAGGTGTCACTTGAGGCCAATCACAGGCCTATAAATACCCGGCAAGCATTCACATGTTTGCCTTGGTTTCTTCATTGCCTCCTGACCTGCTAGCGATCTGATCCTGTACCCTGATCCTGATCCTGTCTCCCTGTCCCGGTCCCTATCCTGTCCCACCTGTTACCTTGCATCCCTGCTTGCAGTCTGACCCATCCATCCTCTCCCTGTCTTGTGTTCCATACCCCATCTGCTGAACTCCTTGTGTAAGACCTTGGCCTGGCTTACGTTTATATCTCTGGAACATCCCCTGTCCGTCTGCTGATCTGCTGTGTATGACCCTGGCCTGGCTATTGTTTATGATCCTGGTATTTCCCATTTATTGCACTTATCTGTCTGATATTTGTGGGTCTCTGTCTGTGGTTGGTTATTGCACTGTGTCATATTGGAGTTGGTTGTACTATATTACTCACTTTCTTTAATAAATTATTATATTTTCATGTATATACGTTTGGGTGTCCTCTGTCGCAGATCACACGGTTCTGGTCACACCTGTTCATGACACCACCCCTCCACAGCTCAGAGCTCCAGTGAGTGTGGAGGAGCAGAGAGGAGAGCTACTGATTGACATTCAGCAGCTCTCCTCTCGTGGATCTGTGAGAATGACAGATGTAGCATCGGTCCCATGCTGCATCCACTAACCCTTACTTCTCTTTTAAGCAAAGAACTGGCAGTGACCATAATACATCTAACAACCTCACCTATTAGAAATTTGATATGAAACAGTTTAAAGCTATCTCCATGTTGAGGCCAGATGGATACAAAGAAGAACGTTCACGTAGGTCTCATTTTGGGAGCACAGGTAGATCTCCCAAAATGAGAGTAGGTGGATACATGAACTTTCTTCTTTGTATCCATCTGGCCTCAACATAGAGATAGATTTAAACTGATTGATATACCACTAGATGGTCTAATATTAATTCCTAAAGGAACTTTTGGTATACATGTTCATTGTATACTATATATACACCTACACTTTTTGGAATTGTGTGTCATTTATATATGTGTATTTTTAATATTCCTACATGTATTCCTTGATCATTTTTAATTGTCTTGTTTTAACGTTGTGAAGGATTTTTTTTTTTAATCATGTAATGTGGATTATTTCATCTGATTATCTCCAACACACACACACAGCCTGTTTCCAGAGTAATTGCAATTAGACCAAATCAGTGCGGGGTGGAATGTTACATCAAGACATTGTTTTGACCAATAGAATCCATGATGGGGTATATTAGGCTTCGGTTAAATGGCGGATAGTGAGCTTTCTGACAACGCTGAGAAGCAAAATGCATTGAGGCTGCGTGTCCCCCATAGATGACAAAAATTTTGTCCTTTTTTTCACACAAATAGACACCCAACACCGTTGGGGTTTTTATTTTTTGCGCTATAAAAGGAAAAAAAAAAAAAATTGATAATTTGGTAAAAAAAATGAAATTTTCTTTGTTTCTGTTATAAAATTTAGCAAATTAGTAATTTTTCTTCATAAATGTTGGCCACAATTTATACTGCTACATATCTTTGGTAAAAATAAATACAAATTGGTGTATATTATTTGGTCTTTGTGAAAGTTATAGAGTCCAAAAGCTATGGTGCCAATATCTGAAAATTGATTAACATCTGGCATTAACATTTCTGGCATTGACTAACATGCCAGAAAAGTACAAATACCCCCCAAATGACCCCTTTTTGGAAAGAAGACATTCCAAGGTATTTAGAAAGATGCATGGCGAGTTTTTTTAAGTTGTCATTTTTTCCCACAATTCTTTGCAAAATCAAGAATTTTTTTTTCTTTTCTTTTTTTTTTTTTTTTTTTTTCACAAAATTGTCATATTAGCAGGTTATTTCTCACACACCGCATAGGCATACCACAAATTACACCCCAAAACAGATTCTGATATTACTCCTGAGTATGGTGCTACCACATGTGTGAGACTTTTACACAGCGTGGCCACATTTTGAGGCCCAACATGCAGGGGAGCACCTCCAGGCGTTCTGGAGCACCCAGGCCAATTCTGACATTTCTCTCCTACATGTAAAGATCATCATTTATTTGCCAGAAAATTACATAGAACCCCAAAACATTAAATATTTTTTTTTGTTTGTTTTTTTTAAGCAAAGACCCTAGAGAATGGCAGTTGTTGCAACTTTTTATCTTGCACGGTATTTGCACAGCAATTTTTTAAACACTTTGTGTGGGAAAAAAACAGTTTTGTGCTTTAGAAAAAAAACAAAAAACAGTAAATTTGGCCCAATGTTTTTGCATAATGTGAAAGATGAAGTTACGCCGAGTAAATAGATACCCAACATGTCACCTTTCAAAATTGCACACGCTCGTGGAATGGCGCCAAACTTCGCTACTAAAAATCCCCATAGGGGCGTGGCTTGCCGGCATCACTGATTGCTGCTTAATCCCTCTTCTCCGCTCTACACCCGGCTAATAGCGGCTCCACAGCACTACATTCAACACGAAAAACACCTGATCATCCCCCCGCGGGTCACTCGGCACCTGGGCGAGATGCTGAAGAGAAGAAAACAGCGGAACATGGCTAATAAGCTGACAGATTTCTACTCATATGCGGGAGCGGGTAGAGGACAAGATGGCGCCGACGGCTCTCACAGGAATGCAGCTGTAACTTCTCCTCACACTAGCGGCGGTGGACCACAACGCCCAGACTTCCCATCACAGGCAAACTGAGTACTCTCCACTTTGCTCACCTTCTTCTGCCTCCCCTGTGAAATCCAAGCCCAGGAGAGAGGATGACACTCCAGAGCACAGCCACAACCTGCCCTTCGCTTTACCGCCTTCTGACGTCCAGCACCACTCAGCCATAGATAGTTTCCCTGCCTCAGACCAGCCCATCTCTGAGCTCACAATGAAAAACATGCTGGTCTCACTTAAACACTATACTCAGACCTCTCAGCTGCAGTATCCTCACTGGCCACTGTTGTGCAGCAACAGGACCAGCGTCTCCAGCATGTTGAAAGCAAAATGTCTGACCTCTTCACTGCCCATAATGATATGGTAGATGTATACATGGAGCATGAAGATGAAATGCAGGCAATCCATCTTAAGCTCGCAGATCTCGAAGATCGTTCTCGCAGGAACAATATCAAATTCCGCAACATACCCGAATCGGTGCAACCAACCGAGCTGGTACGATTCCTGCAATCCCTGATGCAAGCACTAGTGCCTGACCTCACTGACAGATCTGGAAATAGACAGGGCACATAGGCTACCAAAACCGCCTCACCTCCCGGCAGAAAAACCCAGAGATGTACTAGCACGCGTACACTTCTACAATGCAAAAGAAAAAGTGATGTTCGCTGCAAAATGCTTTCCAAACCTTCCCGATCCTTTCACAGCTATTGCACTATATACAGATCTCTCCAAGACGACCATGGAGAATCGTAGGCAACTAGCCACGATTACAAAAGCCCTCCAGAACTACCATAAGCTATATAAATGGGGATTTCCCACCAAGCTGCAGGTCACGTTTCAAAGCAAAACGCATGTGGTGCGCACACATCAAGTGGGCCTCCAATTGCTGAGGCTCTGGCGCATTATCCCGGAGGATAGCCCAAGACCGCCTCCTTCTCCTCCTTCCCAAATGGAAGCCGAATGGTCCCTTCAAGATGCCCGATTCCTCGGTTGGCGCATAAGTTCTAATATGCTACTTAGCCGGGTTACGGCGTATTACTGTCTCTTTCAAGCCTATCCTTCCATCCACTGGCTCCACGTTCCTGGATGCCACTGGAGGAAATCCCCTCGTTTGGAAAGATTCAGCAGTAACTCTGCACATTGAACCGTATTGTTCACGGGCTCTCTTTTTACTACCCTCCCCACCCCACACCAGTCTTCACCAAGCCTTCTAGACCCACTACAACGACTCATAGCCAACGATCTGACTGACCCGATCAACCCAGACCACACTATCATCGAATAAGCATTCCTAGCACGTACCTTCCCACACCTAGCATTAGCGTGTTACTATAAAGAGCCATAACCAACAGCCTTGCCATGCCAATTAAACTGACTTCCCTAAATGTCAAAGGCCTAAACAGCCCACAAAAAAGGGCTAATCTGCAAAGAGAACTAACAAATCACAATGCGGACATTGTCTTTATACAGGAGACGCACTTTGCAGAATCCAAAACACCGAAGCTTAGGCTCAAAGGATAAGAAACCACATATCTTGCCTCAGGGCCGAAGAAAAAGAACAGCGTACTGATGGCTATACGCACTACCCTCCAGTTCCAACACCTTCACACATATGCCAACCCGTAGGGTCGCTACCTGATTCTCATATGTTCCAGTGCTCAAACTACCTACACCCTGGTTAATATATCTACGGTCCAAACTCCAGACAACTTTGCTTCCCAAGACGCCTCTTCAAGAAAGTCAACAACCTACGCCAAGGCAACTTAGTCTTGGGCGGTGACCTGAACATAATTGGCGACCCATCCATGGACACCTCCACTAACAAAGGCCACCCCCGGCCAGCTTTGAATCCCCTACTGCAGGACCTGGATCTCTTTGATGTATGGAGAGCGCAACATGGCTCGGAACGTGATTATACATTCTTTTACCACCCACAGCTATCCTACTCACGCATTGACTCCTTCCTAGTAGACAAATGGACCCTCCAAAATGTCATGGACTCTGACATTGGTCTCATTTCCTGGTCGCACCATGCCCCTATTTCGATCACCCTTGGTGATCTTTGACCGGGACCACAGAGAATATGGAGACTGGACACCTCCCTATTAGAAGACCCTAATGTTCAACAAGAGATAGAGACTGAGCACCACTCTTTCTTTGAACTTAACGAACTGCCTGATACCGACAAATTTACACTCTGGTCAACCTACAAAGCTTACCTTCGAGGAATTTTCATAAAGCTAAGTAAAAGAGCGAGACGACAGAGGACCCAGCAGATTGATGAGGTTCTGTCCAACATTTCAGAAATAGAAAAACTAAACAAATCTTCCCCCTCCCACACACAATCTATTAAGCTCCTGGAGCTAAGACAAAAATTACGCACCCTTCTGCTCCATAAATTTGAACATAACTTTAAATGCTCCAAGGCCAAACTTTTATGCTTTAGGCAATAGAGCTGGATCACTTGTAGCGAAACAAGTTAAAGCCCACCGCACAAAAGCCAAAATTCTTTCTCCCCGTCACCCTACTTCAAAAGCAACTTTTAACCAACCCTCAGGAAATTGCAGATGCGTTTAGTGAATTCTACGCATCCCTCTATAACCTCAGAAATGATCCTCTCACTCCCCAACCTACAGCGGAACAAATTTTCAGCTTCCTAGACCCGATTACTTTACCTACAATCTCAGAGGCACAATTTGAAACTATCTCTAAACCATTTACCACTGAAGAAGTCCTCAAAGCAATAAAAACCCTCCCTCTCCATAAGTCCCCGGGAGAGGATGGCTTCTTTAACCTTTTCTACAAAAAATTTGCCGACATCTTAGTTCATAAACTAACAGACCTCTTCAACACTGCTGGTTCCTCTGGCTTTTTGCCTACAGATAAGCTGCGCTCACTTATATCCACCATTCCAAAACCTGGGAAAGACACCTCTGTTGCCTCTAACTATAGGCCAATATCGCTCCTGAATACCGACATCAAGCTGCTCACCAAAGTTATTGCCAACAGACTGATGATGTTTCTCCCAGAGCTGGTTCACCCAGACCAGGTTGGGTTTGTCCCAGGCAGGCACCTGACGCAACTAGAAGGGTGCTCAACCTCGTTCACCAGGCTGCACAAAATAAAACTCCTAATCTGCTACTATCCCTTGGATCACCGGAGGGACGATATCCGCTCCTTTTGAAATCTCTAATGGTACACGGCAGGGGTGCCCCCTCTCCCCACTTCTTTTTGCTCTACTAATGGAGCCCTTGGCCTCCAAAATTAGAGCCGATCACCTAATCTCAGGCATTCCATTTAATGGCACAGACCACAAAATTAGTTTATTCGCAGACGACGTGGTTCTGATGGTCACTAATCCCATCCAGTCCCTACAGACAACACAAAATATCCTTCACAAATTCAGCTCTATCTCTTATTATAAACTTAATGCCACAAAATCCATGGTCCTCCCTGTACATCTCCCTCCTCAAATGGCTACCCACCTAAAATCCACCACACCATACGTATGGGCAAGTACGTCTATTCCCTACCTAGGAATTCAGCTTACCCCCAACCTAAAACGATTGATTGACTTGAACTTCCATACCTTCTCTAGAAATTTACCCACACTACTGAAATCTCTACGTAACATAGGCCTCTCTACATTGGGGCGTATAGCTACCTTCAAAATGATAATATTGCCAAAACTTCTTTATTTATTTCGAACACTCATCTTACCTGTTCCTCGCTCCCTCCTGACCTAAATCCAAAGTCAACTAACCAAATTTATCTGGGACTCTAAACCACCTAAATGTGCTGGCTACATACTCACTAGGACCCACAAGATAGGCAAAGCTGGATTGCCCCATATTGGCAACTACTACTACGCCTCCATATTGGACCAACTGTACTATTGGTGGCATCCTACACCTGAAAAACAATGGTCCATCATTGAAGCCTCCTATCCCCAACCTGCTAACCTAACAGACTACCTCTTACTATCGACGGCCAGATACTCCCCAACCCCTAGATACACTAACCCTATGATATCTGCTTCCCTGCTGGCATGGAATAGACTTTCTACCGCGTACCCCCGTGACTCACCTAGTAAGACATTACCAATACCACTAAAAGCCCTGTCCTCCTGCATTCCCGACTTGAACCTCTCCCAGTGGCACACAGCTGGCGTGTTGACCATCGGTGACATGATAAACCACAAGTCTCTTTGGTTACATCATCCAAAATGTACTGTTCAACTGTAACTACCCAGTTGTGAACTACTCATTAATCGCTTATTCTTTATCTCAAAACCTGCTGGTGCCCTCCCCCCACCCCTTTTTTCTCCCTCCTTCCCCCAATTTCCTTCCCCCCCATCCCTAACCCTTCCCCCACCCCTTCCCCGTCTAGAACTTATCACTACTTGACATCCTTTTTCACCCAACCATTGTTCAAAATTTTATGTTTTCATTTACCATGGTGTTAATTAAGGAAAAGATTGTTTCTAGTCGGCAACGCTTTAAAATTTTTTATTGGTTACATGAGGAGGTCTAGGGCCAGTATTATTGCTCTCGCTCTACCAATCGCAGCGATACCTCATATGTGTGGTTTGAACACAGTTTTCATATGTGGGAAGGACTTACGTGTGCATTCGCTTCTGCATGCGAGCACACGGACAGGGGCGCTTTAAAAAAAAATTTTCTTTATATTGTTCATTTTACTTTTTTAGTTTGACACTTTTTTAGTTTGACACTTGTTTCCAAAAAAAAAAATTTGATCACTTTTATTTCTATTACAAGGAATGTAAACATCCCTTGTAATATGAATATGGCATGACAGGTCCTCTTTACAGTGAGATATGGGGTTAATAAGACCCCACATCTCACCTCTAGGCTGGGAAGCCTGAAAAAAAAAACGATCCTGGCTTTGATCGTAGCGGTGAGTCGGTAGAAGCAGGAAGGGGGGACGTCCTCTCTCGCCTCCCATAAGAACGATCAAGCAGTGGAACAGCCGCTCATTCTTATGGTGTAGGGAATCGCTGGCTGAAAAAGCTGATTAAAAAGCTGTAGCTGCAGGCATCATTCAGATATCTCCGCACAAAGTCAAGGACTTCATATGACGGCGGGCGGGAAGTGATTAAAACACTTTTTTTTAACACAAAGTTGTCCATTTATACAATATTTCTAACACATAGCATGTACATACCAAAAATGACACCCCAAAATAGATTCTCCTTCTCCTCCTGAGTATGGTGATACCACATGTGTGAGACTTCCACAGCCTGGCCACATACAGAGGCCGAGTATGGCCGATTATGTCTGGGTATGGCTGAGTATGTCTGGGTATGGCTGAGTATGTCTGAGTATGGCTGAGTATGGCTGGGTATGGCTGAGTATGTCTGGGTATCGCCGAGTATGACTGCGTATGGCTGGGGGTATTGCAGAGTATGGCTGGGTATTGCAGAGTATGACTGGGTATGGCGGAGTATTGCAGGGTAGTGCAGGGTATTGCAGAGTATTGCGGGGTATTGCAGTGTAGTGCAGAGTATTGCAGGGTAGTGCTGGGTATTGCAGAGTATTGTGGGGTATTGCAGAGTACTGTGAGGTATTGCAGAGTATTGTGAGGTATTGCAGGGTAGTGCAGGGTATTGCGGGGTATGGTGGGGTATTGCAGAATATTGCGGGGTATTGCAGAGTATTGCAGAATATTGCAGAGTATTGTGGGGTATTGCAGAGTATTGTGGGGTATTGCAGAGTATTGCGGGGTATTGCAGAGTAGTGCAGGGCATTAGAGTATGGGGGAATGGCTGAGCATGGATGGATGGATCCATGGATGTGACTATTTGTCACAGAGCAGCGCTGTGGGCACTACACATCCAGCCCACAGCGCTGCTGCCATCCGATCCCTTCCACTCTCCTCCCCCTCTGTACAGATCGGTACACAGAGTGGAGAGAGGAACCGGCGTCATGAGATGACGCCAGTTTGTTTACATGTGATCGCTCCGTCATTTGACGGAGCGATCACATGGTAAACGGCCACGATCAGCAGTCGTTTACCGTGATCACGGATGTTCTGGGGTGTGTGCCCCAGGGGGCGCGCGAGAGCAGGATTCTGGGAGGACGTCCATGGACGCCCACCCAGAATAAGCCGACTGCACTGTAGCCTTCTTTCGGCTATGGCCCGGTCTGCATGTGGTTAATGTGAGTGGCAAATTTATATTTTTAATCCTTGTTTTGACTTTTAATAAAATGACATTGCACTATCCTGGATTATTATCTTTCCCTGGGTCTTGGTTATCGATGTTTGAGGAGATCAGCTGGTTGTTTCCCATATACCAGTAAGGTGGAACATTGTGAAAACAACGTGCAAAAAGGGTGGTACCCTGTGACACCAAAGGCGCACTTCCTAGATGCTGTTGGTAAGCATGCATTTTGTACACTTTGTGGTGGAGCACTTTTATGAGGAGTATTTGAAGCACCTTTAAGACCAGGAGCATGGTGGCTGGAGCTTTCTTCAGCAAGATTTAGGATTTTTTTTTGCATTGTACAATATTTATTAACAATTCTTATAATTAAAATTTTTTTTTCACCTTTGGACTCTGTAATATATTTGGATTGTTTTTTTATCCTTTGTTCACATGCAGTTATCACATATGTGTTAGCGCCTTGCTTTTCATTTGTTTGCTTTTCAGAGGTGGTTTATTCACTTAAAGGAGCAGCTTCACATTTTTTTAGCATATTGTCATTTTTGGTTGGCGTCTGGGCTTAGTAATATTTCTCACACTTATGCCCTGTACACACGGTCGCATTTTCCGATGGAAAATGTGTGATAGGACCTTGTTGTCGGAAATTCCGACCGTGTGTAGGCTCCATCACACATTTTCCATTGGCTTTTCTGACACACAAAGTTTAAGAGCAGGCTATAAAATTTTCCGACAACAAAATCCGTTGTCGGAATTTCCGATCGTGTGTACACAAATCCGACGCACAAAGTGCCAGGCATGCTCAGAATAAATAAAGAGATGAAAGCTATTGGCTACTGCCCCGTTTATAGTCCCGACGTACGTGTTTTAAGTCACCACGTTCAGAATGATCAAATTTTCCGACAACTTTGTGTGACCGTGTGTATGCAAGACAAGTTTGAGCCAACATCCGTCGGAAAAAATCCTAGGATTTTGTTGTCGGAATGTTCGATCAATGTCCGACCGTGTGTACGGGGCATAAGAATGATACACAATTACAAATCTGCCCATTGCATTCTTGACTAGCTTGCCACCCCTTTCGACTTTTCTCCCCAAATTGATTTCCCTTGACACATGAAAAAAGGGGCATATTCAGCATCAGGATTGTTTCTTTTCGTATAAACTCAGACTGGCTTTATTTTATTAAGCTACAACTTTAAGTGATTGATTATGTTTAAAGTGCTTGTAAACCTCATATGTAACCGTTCTCAAATACATGCACCATTTTATAGTATGTTCAATAAAAATGCAAAGCGCTGTATTTTTACCTCAGTATTTTCATCTCTGCGCCTGCCACAGCTCTCTGAAAATCTCTGGTCTGTGGGCATGTCTATGGGCCAGAGCTTTGGAGGTGAAGTGTTGACACTGGCCCCACCTGCCAGCCATACACCCCCCAGAAAACACACACTAGCACCAGCTTAGCAGCGCGCATGGTGTTGAAAGTGTGTGCGCGTGTCACTCCCCTCTGGGAGGTGGGGTGTACAGCTGGGAGGTGGGGCCAATAATGTCATGTCTCCGCCACTCATGGATCAGAGATTTTCAGAGAGCTGTGACAGGCACAGAGATGAAAATACTGGAGGTAAAAATACAACACTTTGCATTTTTATTGAACATACTATAAAATGATGCATGTCTTTCAGAACTGATGCATATGAGGTTTACAAGCAGTTGAAACCAAACACACTTCCACTACCGCTGAGGTAGCAGGAGACACACAACCTTCCCTCATGCATGAGTCTCTTCTGCAGGTCTGCCAATTAAAAAGGAAAGGGGACGCGGCGACACCTTTTTTTGCAGGTGTCAGATTTTTTTTTTTTGTAGCAAAGCGGGGAGGATTATAGATGACAGGCTGCTTATTTCACTGCCAGACTATGCACAAATGAATTGTGCTGCTAAGTTAGCTGCTGAATTAGCTAAAGTGTTCAATTTACTTTGTTATTTGGGTTTGCAACCATTTTAAGGCGTCATGTCCACTAAAGCTCCTAAACTTGAGTTTAGGAAATTTGGCCAAAAAAAAAAAAAAGCCAAAAGCTCCTAAACTCAACTCCATAAAAACCTATATGTGTTCAAGAAAACATGGGCTTTTAGGATCATTTAGGAGCTGCTGCGGTAAGGGAAGGTTCAACCTCAAATCCCTCTTGGATTTAAAAAAAAAAAAAGAAGAAAAAAAAAAAACACAGATGATACAGCACTTTAAAATTAGCCAGCAGCAGGACTGATTAATGAGAAAAAAAAAGTTGTTATTTTACTACAAGAACAGCAGAACAATTGTTTTTATAATTTTTATTTCACTTACAATTCCGCTCAAAACTGTACAAAATAACCCCCCCCCCCCCCCCCACAACATCAGTTAACAGCAGGACAATTTTAAATAGCATGGAGAGGCCTACATTTACTAGAAAAGAGAACCAAGAATTGGACAATGCTCTGTGCCCCCCCCCAGGAATCTTTATCCAAAAGATCCCTAAAGCCTAATACACACTGGCCGAATGTTGTGTGGTATCAGTCATTCAATAGAAACCGGTCAACATTTGGCCCATGTGTACTGGAGTCGGTCTGACAGACAGCCGCTCAGCTGGCTTCTGTCGAAGGGACATGACCAAAAAATGACTGCCGATCGGCTCCCGGTCAGCGCTCTCAGCCAATGGCTGAGAGCATTGACCGGAGTGTTCTGGCGGAGGGGCTGTCCCCTTGTCAGAACACAATAGCACAGCAGGGAAGATTGCTGTACTAAAATCAGATTGTTAGTAAACAGGCTCTGTCCAGAGCTGTCAGCTTTTTTCCAACTATAAAAAACTAGTAGTGTGTATAAGGCTTTACTGGCTTTTATAAGCCCTATGGTTATAGTTAAAAAGCCATGCAGTGCATTATTTAAGAAAAAAAAGTCTCCCAAGTGAATCTGCAAAATAAAAGAAAAAATTCTGAACAACAAACCTTGAATCCCCTGAACCCATAATAGCAATGAACTCTAACTTCATCCCTATAAAGAATGCTTTATTTTTTTTATATACCAGGATTGCTTTTATTTAACAGATATGTAATACAATTATAGCAAACAAAAGACATGGCAAAACATATTGATATATGTTAATAAAAAAAAATTCACAGTACAGAGTATGCGTGGTGCACATACAAAGGAATGTCAGATGGAGATCAAGACCGACATGAGCAGCATAGGATGATCCGGAACATGTAATAGTAATAATTTAAGGGGGCTTCCAGATTCCGATAAGCTCCCCACCCACAGACCCTCACAACCATCAGGCAAGGGTTGTGAGGATGAGGCCCTTGTCCCCATCAAAATGGGGACAAGGTGCTTTGGGGGGGACCCCAAAGCACTCTCCCCATGTTGAGGGCAAGCAGCCTTGTACGGTTTAGGAGGGGGGGGTGCTCTCTCATCCCCCCCCCTTTTCCTGCCAGGTTTCATGCTTGGATAAGGGTCTGGTATGGATTTTGGGGGGACCCCCATGCCATTTTTTTAAATCTTATTTTGGTGTGGGGTTCCCCTTAACCACTTCAATACACTGTGTTATATATACTACACTGCCTGCATTGACTGAATATAGAGTATACACTGAATATATAGTCTATGCTAAATGCAGAGATATATATATATATATATATATATATATATATATATATATAAAAATTCTAAGCGGTATGTGTGGAGAAAACCAGGCACTGCTCATCCCCTGTCCAATACAGTCCCAACAGTGAAGCATGGTGGTGGCAGCATCATGCTGTGGGGGTGTTTTTCAGCTGCAGGGACAGGACGACTGGTTGCAATGGAGGGAAAGATGAATGCGGCCAAGTACAGGGATATCCTGGATGAAAACCTCCAGAGTGCTCAGGATCTCAGACTGGGCCGAAGGTTTACCTTCCAACAAGATAATGACCCTATGCACACAGCTAAAATAACAAAGGAGTGGCTTCACAACAACTCTGTGACTGTTCTTGAATGACCCAGCCAGAGCCCTGACTTAAACCCAATTGAGCATCTCTGGAGAGACCTAAAAATGGCTGTCCACCAATGTTTACCATCCAACCTGACAGAACTGGAGAGGATCTGCAAGGAGGAATGGCAGAGGATCCCCAAAATCATCTTTCCCAAACAGACTCATGGTTGTATTAGATCAAAAGGGTACTTCTACTAAATACTGAGCAAAGGGTCTGAATACTTAAGACCATTTGAGATTTCAAATTTTCTTTTTTAATAAATCTGCAAAAATGTCAACAATTCTGTGTTTTTCTGTCAATATGGGGTGCTGTGTGTACAGGAATGAGGAAAAAAAAAAAAAAAAAAAAAGCAAAATTAGCAAATGGCTGCAATATAACAAAGAGTGAAAAATTTAAAGGGGTCTGAAGAGATAAAGATATATATCTATATATATATCTATATATATATCTATATATATATCTATATATATATCTATCTATCTATCTATCTATCTATCTCCATATATTTATATATATATATATATATATATATATATATATATATATATATATATATATATATATATATATATATATATATATATATATATATATATATATATATATATATATATATATATATATATATATATATATATATATATATATATATATACACATACCTCTATTACACACACCTATACATATACCGTACAGCCTATACACTTGTAAGGGGCCCCAGCGTCTGACCGACTAGCAGGGATGTGAGAAGGCAGGGGTGGGTGCAGAGGAGCTCTATGGATGCTCCTGTATGTGTGTGAGTAGGCAGGCTGCTGCTCTGTCGTGAGCTGACATCAGGCTCTTTGCTGCCACCTCTGGCCATTTTCTGCATGTGCACCCCTCTTCATGTGTAAACAAGAGCTGGGACTAGGACCTGTTGGGCAGGGGGGGGGGGCTGTGTGTGTGACTGTGTACATGCCTGTGTGTGCACATGCCTGTGTGTACGTGTCGTGTGTGTGTGTGTATATGCCTGTGAGTATACATGTCTGTGTATGTACATGCCTGTGAGTGTGTACACATGCCTGTTTGTGTACATTTCTCTGTATGTGTACGTGCATGTCATATACACACACACACACGGTGCTGGAAGTGTACAGGTGTGAGGGGGGCTGAGGCACTGAATGACTTGGTGGAATGGCTAGTGGGCAGATTTGGCAGATTTGGTGGGACGGCCAGTGGGCGGGAATGTTGGTGGTCAGGCTCGGGGGGGCCCAGGCCTAAAGCTGTATAAGGGGCCCCCCAATTTCTGATGGCTGCCCTGATCTCCATCCACCACACACTATACAGGGCCGCTATGTAAGCAGCCTTATATAGTGTGGGGTGTGGACTTAGTCTCTCTGAGCCATGACTGGCCAAAGGCAACCTGCCTTTGGCCAATTATGGCTCTCTCAGCAGAGCACACTGATTGGCCAAAGCATGCAGGTCAGGTGCATGCTTTGGCCAATCATCATACAGCAATGCAATGCGATCTCGCAGTGCATTATGGGGCGTTCAGCGGCGCTTGAATTTCCCACGAACGCCCCATATGTTTGGTTCGTTTTAGAACAAACGAACACCCGATGTTCGAGACGAACTTACGTTTGACTCGAACTGCGGGCTCATCCCTATTTCTGCTGATATAAGTCATCTTATACATAGGCAACACCGTGTCAATTGCAGACTCCCATGTGGCTAGAGATGGGGGAGAGGGAGAGGCCTACTTACAAATAATTTCTTTATTAGCACAATATATGAATGGATTTATTACCGCTTCCCCTCACTTTTAACATTGCTACTCCCCTTTGGTGACATTTTTTTTCATAAATCAGAAAGTGTACTGGGATTATAAAAATAGAAAAATGTGATCTGTTTTATAAATGCCATACAAAATGTTTTTTTTAAATCAAAGTCCTCATTTACATTTTTGTTAGGGGCTTGCTATTATACACATCTGTTCTTTTTTTCTTCCTCTTTTGCAATTACTTTTGCATGGTTAGGTATACCTTTAATGCAATGTATCATTTTTAAAGACAAATGAATTAGTGACTATAACATGATAAAAATGCTGACTGCCTTATTCCTCTTTACTAAGCAACATTTAATAACAAAACCTTTGAACATTTCTCCGTTGAGGTCAATTATCACCATATGAGCGTTTGTCTCTCTCAGAACAAAGCAGGAAATAAATGTATTCCATATAAAAGACAACGATAAAGACAAACTTTCTTTTTATTGCTTACACATTTAACTTTATAACCAGCATACTGTACAATTAAAAGATTTCAAGGTTTAATTAAAATTGTATGGACAGTGTTCCAAAGTCTACAAAAGATTCCCGATATAAGAAATACCTGTACAGAAAAAAAAAATGGTATTTAGGATATGAATTTTGTAATTTTGTTTCTTCGTCTGTTTTTCTCGGTAATTTCTTTTTAAACTAATTGATGGTCCAAAGTGAACCGGGGTTTGCCAGACTTGTATCACAGCCCTAAATCCATCTGGTGCCACATTTAATTCAGGCTATTTACCCAGGCAGGGCTGGTACAGGGGGGGGGGGGAAGCAGACGAAGGGGCAGATGCGCTGGGCAGTACCATTTACTGGAGGAAGGGGGGCGAAGGGGGGCGCTGGAGAAGTGTGCAGTGTACTGTACACACTGACTCCGTTACATAAATAGCCTGAAATATGTCACGAGTGCGCTCCTGCACCCGGCACAAGCCTAAGACCAGCCCCACCTTTCAATTCCCTTTCAGGCGAAGTAATCTCTGCCGGACAGGAGCTTCCTTGTCCCGACCGGTATGACGTCACTGGGAGGCCAACCGGGAGGCGGGATAGGAAAGGAGCACAGAGTGCTGCCAGTGAGCCTACCAGAGCTAAGACTGAGATCGAGGAGGAACCCCTCGATCTGCAGATGACAGAATGAACTTTGAAGGGGGGGGGGGGGCGGCTGAGGGGAGTTTGCTTAATTAGCAATGTTGTTTGTAATATGCAGCAGGATAGGGGATTAATATACTGTCACTGATGCATTAGTGACCAGTGGCAGTTAATTAACCTCTCTTTGCTGCATTAGTGGCACCAGTGGGTTAATTAACAATGCCACTGGTGCCACTAATGCAGCACAAAGGAGTTAATTAACTGCCAATGGTCACCAATGCATCAGTGACAGTACATTAACCCCCTATCCTGCTGCATATTACAAATAACATTGCTAATTAAACCACTTGCCAACCCGCCACAGGTGGCAGCTACAGGGACCGGGACATACCCACATATTGTTGCCTGTTTGGGGCGCATGTTCCTCCCGCCTACTCCCCTGTGATTGTACACAGCGGGAGTCTGTCAGTAGATCCCAGCCAATGATTCATGGCTGAGACCTGCTGATCGGCTGTGTCCAATAACAGCTCAGAGCTCTGTGTTTACAATCAACACAGGGCTCTGGACAGAGGGAACAATTGCTTTTTTTTTTTCCCCATGCAAAGCATAGAAAATAAACAAATCAATCAGTAGTAAAAAGCAGCACACATTACACATTGTTAGACACACAGTTAAGCCCTTGATTTCCCCTAGATGTTAACCCCTTCCAGCCAGTGTCACCCGATTTTGAAGCCACCCTGCACAGCGCGACTTCAGTACAGCTTGCAAGCAACTTCTTTAATAGAAGTCAATGCAAGCTGCTCTGAAGTCACCCCCAAGCAGTGCAGGAACCTTTTTCTAAGTCGGAGCAACTTGAGTCACTCTGATTAAAATGTTTCTACTTCATTGAACTTAGTCGCCTGACAAGTTGCCCTAGAATGATCCATGCCTAAGTCGCTGATTGCCACCAATACTAGTATGAAAAATAAATAAATATGACAATCTCTTTACGGGGGGAGGGGGGAAAGCAGATTTCCATCTTTTGCCCTTGGCATCGGATGACCTTGTCCCGGCACTATACCCAGGAATTATTTTATGCAATTTGGAACAGCAAGTAGCCGATTGCTTTTTTCATTCTACAAAAGAGCTTTTCAAATTTGAGTACAGGATATTTGGCATACAAGCTAAATTACACACTTTCACATTTTTTCTATAAGCTCTCCAAGACATTTTTGGCTACACAACTACCTTCAGGGACCACCACTTCATGGATAATTGTCCTCCCCTGGTACTGCCATGTGGGGGTCCTGCATGTGCCACAGCTCCCAGAAAAGATGCCCTCAATGGGAGCATCCGGCTCTTTATGCTGCACTTTCATCACACGGCGGTTGTGAGTATTTTCCAGACAATGGGATACCCCGATTTACACCTTTTTCTTTTGTTTTTCCTTTATAAAGGCAGTGATTTAGAAACCCATATATCTAATTTCAGATATACACATGTTTACTCCTGAAAAGTGGATTCTACTTATATTAATATTTGTTATATTATTCTGATCATCAATAATTTTTAATGTAATAGAAAGTCCTACAGGTGGTGTTACTTTTCTCTCCACTGTTATGTATTATTCTTGTTCCTGTATAATTTATATATATATATATATATATATATATATATATATATATATATATATATATATATATATATATATATATATATATATATATATACACATATATATATATATATATATATATATATATATATATATATATATATACACATATATATATATATATATATATATATATATATATATATATATATATATATATATATGTGTATGTATAAATCACACAAATAGGAAACATAAGGGAAATACAAAGACACTGAATTTCAAAAGAGCCAACGTCCCTAAACTAAGAACCTTGCTAGAAGGCATAAAATCTTAGGAACAAAGAACATGGAGTAGAGAGTTTGCTTTAAGAGCATATTAAATAAGGGCATTAGCTAATGCATCCTATTGGGTAATAAATTCAAAAGAGCGAACAAAAGTCCTGGGTGGCTTAACTTCAATGTAAAAATGCATATAAAAGCAAAGGAGAAGGTCTTCAAAAAATACAAGGTTGAGGGATCATCATCAGAATTCAGACTTTATAAGGAATACAATAAGAAATGTAAGGGTGCAATTAGGGCGGCTAAAATAGAACACGAAAGACACATAGCGGAGGAAAGCAAAAAAAATCCCAAGAAATTCTTTAAGTATGTAAACAGTAAAAAAGGAAGGACAGACCATATTGGCACCATAAAGAATGAGGAAGGTCATCTGGTTACAAAGGATGGGGAGATGGCGAAGGTATTGAATTTTTTCTTCTCCTCAGACTTCACGAGGGAATCGGGGGGCTTCAGTAACCAAAACTGCAGTGTTTATCCTCATGACACATCACAGGAAGCACCTCCATGGTTAACAGTAGGCATGGGCCGAACATCCAGAACATGCGAACAACCAAAACATTTGTTCAAACACGCGAACACCGTTAAAGGCTATGGGACACGAACATGAAAAATCAAAAGTGCTAATTTTAAAGGTTAATATGCAAGTTATTTTCATAAAAAGTGTTTGGGGACCCGAGTCCTGCCCCAGGGGACATGTATCAATGCAAAAAAAGTTTTAAAAATGGCTGTTTTTTCGGGAGCAGTGATTTTAATAATGCTTAAAGTGAAACAATAAAAGTGAAATATTCCTTTAAATTTCGTACCTGGGGGTGTCTATAGTATGCCTGTAAAATGGCGCATGTTTCCCGTGTTTATAACAGTCCAAGAGTAAAATTAAATTTCTAAAGGAAAAAAAAAAAAGTCATTAAAAAGTGCTATCGCTAGTCCCAGCTATTAATGAATTGTCGGTCCCGACAATACACATACTGTAAAAGTCATTAAAAAAAAAAAAAAAAAGCGTGGGGGTCCCCCAAAATTCCATTACCAGGCCCTTCAAGTCTGGTATGGATATTAAGGGGAACTCTGCGCCAAATTTTTTTTTAAAAATGGCGTGGGGTACCCCCAAAAATCCACACCAGACCCTTATCCGAGCGATAAGAGGGGGGACGAGAGAGCACCCCCCCTGAACCATACCAGGCCACATGCCCTCAACATAGAGAGGATGTCCCCATGTTGATGGGGACAAGGGCCTTATACCCACAACCCTTGCCCGGTGGTTGTGGGGGTCTGCGGGCGGGGGGGCTTATCGGAATCTGGAAGCCCCTATTAACAAAGGGGACACCCAGATCCCGCCCCCCCATGTGAATTGGTAAGGGGTATATTGTACCCCTACCATTTCACAAAAAGAAAGTGTCAAAATACCACAGGAGACGGCTTGGGACAAGTCCTTTATTAAAAATAAAAAATAAATAAATGAGATTCGAGCGATGTAATCCAATAAATCCATGCTCCTACTCCAGCGATGTAATCCAATTCTCGATCTCCAGTGATGATCTTCAGCGAGGAACACGCACAGGATCCTGCCTCCACCGGAGGCACCCAGCCAATGACACGGCGCCAGCTTGACAGCTCTTATGTAGCTGAGGGTGGGGCCACCCTTCACGTGACCCCATCTCCCTCTGACAAGGGGAAACGACGGGTCTTCCTAGTGATGTGTATGGGTAACCCCGCCCCGCTCTGATGCAACGGGAATCCTGCGCTGCATCAGAGGGGGGCGGGGTCACATCACTGGGAAACCCAGGCATTTCCCCTTGTCAGAGGGGGACGGGGTCACGTGATGAGTGGCCCTGCCCTCAGCTACATAAGAGCTGTCAAGCTGGTGCCGCATCATTGGCTGGGTGCCTCCAGTGGAGGCAGGATCCTGCGCGTGCTCATCGCTGGAGATCATCCATTGCTGGAGATCGAGAATTGTATTACATCGCTGGAGTAGGAGCATGGATTTATTGGATTACATCACTGGAATCTTTTTTATTTTTTTATTTTTAATAAAGGACTTGTCCAAGCTGTCTCCTGTGTTTAACATTTTGACACTTTCCTTTTGTGAAATGGTAGGGGTACAATGTACCCCTTACCAATTCACATAAGGGGGCCAGTATCTGGGTGTCCCCTTTGTTAAAGGGGGCTTCCAGATTCTGATAAGCCCCCCGCCCGCAGACTCCCACAACCACCGGGCAAGGGTTGTGGGGCTGAGGCCCTTGTACCCATCAACATGGGGACATCCTCCCCATGTTGAAGGCATGTGGCCTGATACGGTTCAGGAGGGGGGGGCTCTCTCGTCCGCCCCCCTCTTTTCCTGCGGCCTGCCAGGTTGCGTGCTTGGAAAAGGGTCTGGTGTGGATTTTTGGGGGACCCCCACGCATTTTTTTTTCAATGACTTTTATGTGTATTGTCAGGACCGACAATTCATTAATAGCCGACACTAGCGCTAGCACTTTTAAAAGATTTTTCTTTCCTTTAGAAATGTTATTTTGCTCTTGGACTGTTATAAACACGGGAAACATGCGCTACTTTACAGGCATACTATAGACCCCCCCAGGTATGAAATTTAAAGGAATATTTCACTTTTATTGTTTCACTTTAAGCATTATTAAAATCACTGCTCCCGAAAAAATGGACATTTTTAAAACTTTTTTCTGCCAAACACTTTTTAGGGCAATATTGCATTGCATATTAACCTTTAAAATTAGCACTTTAGATTTCTCCCATAGACTTTTAAACGGTGTTCCGCGGCTTTTCGAATTTGACGCGAACACCCCAAATTGTTCGCTGTTCGGCGAATGGGCAAACAGCCAATGTTCGAGACGAACTCATGTTCGACTCCAACAGATAGCCCATCCCTAGTTAACAGAGGACAGAATTAAAATTAGACTTGGCAAACTTAACAGTAATAAATCACTTTGACCAGATGGCTTGCACCCAAGGGTACTTAGGGAACTCAGTCAAGTAATTTCTAGACCATTGTTCCTAATTTTTACTGACCGTCTACTGACTGGAATGGTACCAGCGGATTGGCTTTTCTCCAATGTAGCACCAATATTTAAAAAGGGCCCAAAATACATCCCTGGGAATTACAGACCAGTTAGCCTAACATCAATAGCATGAACGCTCTTGGAGGGGATGATAAGGGACTATATACAGGATTGTAGTAATGAGAACAGTATCGTTAGCAGTAATCAGCATGGATTAATGAAGATTCGTTCTTGCCAAACCAATCTATTAACCTTCTATAAGGAGGTGAGTTGTCATTTAGATAAAGGAAGGCCCGTAGATGTGGTGTATCTGAATTTTGCAAAAGCATTTGACACAGTTCCCCATAAACGTTTACTGTACAAAATAAGGTCCATTGGCATAGGGTGAGTACATGGATTGAAAACTGGCTACAAGGGTGAGTTCAGAGGGTGGTGATAAATGGGGGGTACTCGGAATGGTCAGGGGTGGGTAGTGGGGTCCCCCCCGGGGTTCTGTGCTGTGACCAATCCTATTTAATTTGTTCATAAACGACCTGGAGGATGGGGTAAACAGTTCAACCTCTGTATTTGCGGACGATAATAAGCTAAAGAGGGCAATAACTTCTCCGTAGGATGTGGAAACCTTGCAAAAAGATCTGAACAAATTAATGGGGTGGACATCTACATGGCAAATGAGGTTTAATGTAGAAACATGTAAAATAATGCATTTGGGTGACAAAAATATGAATGCAATCTATACACTGGGGGGAGAACCTCTGGGGGAATCTAGGATCGAAAAGGACCTGGGGGTCCTAGTAGATGATAGGTTTAGCAATGTTATGCAATACCAAGCTGCTGCTAACAAAGCAAACAGAACATTGGCATGCATTAAAAAGGGGATCAACTCCAGAGATAAAATGATAATTCTCCCGCTCTACAAGACTCTGGTCCGGCCGCACCTAGAGTATGCTGTCCAGTTCTGGGCACCAGTCCTCGGGAAGGATGTACTGGAAATGGAGCGAGTACAAAGAAGGGCAACAAAGCTAATTAATGGTCTGGAGCATATTAGTTATGAGGAAAGATTGCAAGCACTGAACTTATTCTCTCTGGAGAAGAGATGCTTGAGAGGGGATATTATTTAAATTTACAAATACCGTACTGGTGACCCCACAATAGGGATAAAACTTTTTTGCGGAAGGGAGTTTAAGTAGACACGAGGCCACTCATTAAAATTATAAGAAAAGAGGTTTAACCTTAAACTACGTAGAGGGTTCTTTACTGTAAGAGCGGCAAGGATGTGGAATTCCCTTCCACAGGTGGTGGTATAAGCGGGGAGCATTGATAGTTTCAAAAAACTATTAGATAAGCACCTGAATGACCACAACATACAGGGATATACAATGTAATACTGACATATAATCACACACATAGGTTGAACTTGATGGACTTGTGTCTTTTTAACCTCACCTACTATGTAACTATGTAACAACTACAAATATGCTGAGTAACTATGACTTCCTACCAGCTGCCAAAATCTACTGAATACAGTACATGGTGGCATAATACGCCTAAAGAGGACTTCCACTTCACTCCATTTGCCCTTAAACTGACCACATCAGAATCCCAGTGTCATTTCAGATAAATAAGGACTCACTGGTCATAGGGATTATGGCAGAATCTGCTATTTAGAACCTATAATGTTTTTTTACACTGGAGTTAAAAAACAAAAAAAAATGTAAACATTTAATTGCTAAAATGTTTTGCCCTTGTGCTGCCTTGATGTTCTAAATTAAGTTCCCATGGTTACATAAAGTGCCCTACTTAACTGTATAGGGTCTTTATACCAGAGTGGCTACTACCTAAAAATATATGGAATACACAGAGTGAGGAACACCTCTGTAATATAATCTGTATAACGCCACTAATTGCCCAATTCATCTCACTTAAAAGATGTGTGAGGAAGTGAAAGAATTATAATCACTTGGGAAAAGTCATCTTCAATTATTTGTCACTTGGACTGCAGACAAAAATACACCTAAAATAAATGCAATATTCTTAAAATTGCACAACTGAACAAAAGTGTCAAAATGCACACAACAACATCAATCTGTATTTAAGGGTACAAGACAATTTATTAAGTCTAGAACCTGCCACTAATATATATTACTGAATGATTCCTATGACAAATGTTCTCTCTATTCATTATAAATTGGCATTTTAAAAAGTAAAGCCTAACATACCAAATTAATTCATTATTAAATATGCTACACAAGTATAAAATGATAAAAAGGTATCTACAAATCTCAAGGAAATGGGTTTATTTGTCTTTCTATTATTTGTTTCAGTATATCCCTGGAAAATTTGCAATGTGTTTTTTTTTTTTACACATATTTTCCAGTGAATGAAATGTTTACAAAGAGCAAACTGTTATATTAGCAAATATGTGTTCATCATCTAATTTTGTGCATTTTAAACAAGAGTTTAATGAACATCTTTCAGATTATTAACTTTTTAAATTGGCTTCTACATTGTGATCATTTTCCCTCAAAAATCTACCCTGGAAATTGTAAACAGCAATTTCTGTTTAATATTATTTACTGTAATATTAATAAAAAATGTGATCATGAAGTTAGTCTTACTTTAAAGGTTTTTGCCTTATATAGGAAAAAAAATGATGATCAAGTGACAAGTATGGTATATAAAATGTAGGCCCTCAGCTGGTAAAATGGGAAATGTAGCAGGACTGGTAGTCAGACGGCAGAGATAATGCTGAGCATGTGCTGGGAGCTGCTACTCTTGCTTTCCTCTTTTTTTTTCCAGTGCAAGGAAATGGATGTTCTTTGATGCAATCTGGTACCTTAGAGACGCGGACAAATTAGTGTAGAACATTATCACTAGTTAATTATGAATGACCGATTAATCAAGCTAATCTAATATTCCACATTATGTTGATGTTATTAAAGTGCACAGTGAAAGTGACAGATAGCCTTCATTTGCTCTCAGTGGCCAAATGTGCTCTCTGAACTGAAATCAGGATTTTGTCTGAGATGTGTGGGGGTGGAATGCAGATGATTAGGTATACCATTGCATAGGAAACCACAGATTTGTACATTACTCTGTATAATAATTAATTGTATACAATATTTTTGCATACATATATGCATTATATACGGTACTTTTACATGTGTCATTTTGTTTTCTCATGAAATTCCAATTCCAAATTGCCCATTAGTGTATAAAGTATTTAAGTACACTAGAAGTTATGATGTTAATTTGAATAAAACCATGAGAAAATGTCTGGCAACTAGATCTGAATGAACAAGAAATTGACTTGTATAAGCAAGGCTACACAGGCTTTTCATTGCTGTCAATTTTTATACTGAAAGTACCCGAGTGCAAATGTCTTATTAAATTAAAGAGCTCTGCACCATCTTAATATGTAATACAGTAAAAGGATAAAACAAACAAAAAAAAAACACTCATAGTGCACGCCTGCAGTATTTTGTGTGTGATGATCTTCTCGGAGAGCATGCCTTCATGATGAGTTAGGTAACATTCAACTGTTATTCTCCCAACTTATTGCATATCTTACAGAATTACCAAATGTACAGATGGAGTAATGATTTGTCAGATTAAGTTTCTGCGCAAAAGCTCACAATGTTGGGATAATGCCCTTATTTAGTGTCAGCTGGGGCTAAAAAGAAGCTCTAGCACAAAAAATCTAGTGATTCACTTTTATAGCTAATGTCATTGGTGAAATAACAGTTATTCATATGGCTCTACGCTTAAATCAGAGCAATACTCTTCACTTCTGTTGTTTTTTTTAATCTGCACTCCAAAGAGTCCGAAGCCTTGAGTGAGCAATATATTTACTAGGTTTCCTGCTAAAAAGAAAAGCTACTTCTTAAAAGAGCTAAAATATAACATTTTACTCTGCTCCAGCATACCCCCAATTTGTGGTAATTTAAAGTACTGATTTGTCCTGTCAACCTAGTTGCATGTCTGAAAGACAGGTTTTCTGGGCCTAAAAACATATTTCGTTTATTGATGTCTAAGCATTTATATATTGATTTGGCCCACTGATGTGTTTCCTGTTTGATTTGCTAATGCTCTCTCCTTGTAAAACAGTATAGTAAAAATATATAAATAACTGACAGGATTCGAAAAAAGATTTTGTGACTGACTGATTCAGTACAGGAAAATTCTCAGTTAATTAAATTAACACAGTGAACATACTTTATATTATTATAGATATTAAAATAATAAACTCCACAGCTGTATACTATAGGTCTTCTGACCTGCCGAACCAGGTACTAAAGGTGATCAATGAAGATAATGATTACTCTGGGTCAGGTAAATTCAGTATTTCTGTAGGCATCCCCCAATACCCACTTCCTGAGCCTACCCACTTCTTGAGCTTATTTGGGAACACAATTGATGAGTGGGGATTGCTTTACCTGGCAAATGGTTTTCCATTTAGACAGTCAGTGACAGCAGAGATTTTCATCCCCTCTCCTTAGGCACAACTATGCCAATTCACCTAGACTTGTATGCTTTCACAACAATCATTTGTACAGTTGTTTGTGCTGTTTTTTGACAGGGGAATCGCTCATACAAGCTTGTCCACCATGTTATTTCTGTAGGTACCTTAAGGCTTAGTTTTATTTTGTGAAAGCCAAACCCATGCTGCACTGTAAATGTATACTATATTACCAAAAATATTGGGATGTCTGCCTTTACACGCACATGAAATTTAATGGCATCCCAGCCTTAATCCGTAGAGTTCAATATTGAGTTGGCCCACCCTTTCCATCTACAACAGCTTCAACTCTTCTGGGAAGGCTGTCCACAAGGTTTAGGAGTGTGTCTATTGGAATGTTTGACCATTCTTCCAGAAGTGCATTTGTGAGGTCAGGCACTGATGTGGACGAGAAGGCCTGGTTTGCAGTCTCCGCTCTAATTCATCCCAAAGGTGTTCTATGGGGTTGGGGTCAGGACTCTGTGCAGGTCAGTCAAGTTCCTCCACCCCAAACTCAGAGAGAGAGAGAGAGAGAGAGAGAGAGAGAGAGAGAGAGAGAGAGAGAGAGAGAGAGAGAGAGAGAGAGAGAGAGAGAGAGAGTTTGGGGTGGAGGAACTTGACTGGCCTATATAGAGCCCTGACCTCACCCCGATAGAACACATTTGGGATAAATTAGAGTGGAGACTGTGAGCCAGGCCTTCTCGTCCACATCAGTGCCTGACCTCACAAATGCGCTTTTGGAAGAATGGTCAAATATTCCCATAGACACACTCCTAAACCTTGTGAACAGCCTTTTCCAGAAGAGTTGAAGCTGTGATAGCTGCAAAGGGTGGGCCAACTCAATATTAATCCCTACGCACTAAGACTGGAATGCCATTAAAATTAATGTGCGTGTAAAGGCAGGTGAACCAATACTTTTGGTAATATAGTGTACCACTGATCCATAAACTTGTGGAGTTTTTAGTATTTGTTTTCGTGATTGTTTTCGTGATTGTTTTTTCACTGGAACAAGAAACAGTAAGTTTATTGAAAGTGCATGTTCACAAAACATTTATGTAAGAGGACCTTAGGGCTAAACTACATAGGTGATTTGAATATCATGCTACTAATGAGTCAACTACTTAAAGCATTCACCTCATTTGTAAACGCATTAGATATCACCTACGTAGTTCAGTCAACCATCAGTAAAGCACATTTCAGTTAAAAACTGGATTTTACGGCACACCAAACTTAGCTCAGTACAGCAAGATGACATTGCATAACCATATGGCTGTTTTCTGCACTTTATGTGTCAAATAAACTGGCATTGACCCATTCACTTGCTAATTGAAACGGTGGGCAGGGAAGGTGGATCTCAATATCAGCTCTCATCAGCAAACAACTCCAGTTGAGTGGATCAATTTAACTCTGGGCAGACTATTCCAGCAAGAAGCCCTATTCAAGCAAATATATCTAGCCATTGCTTTTCACTAAGTACACAAATAAACATATTTTTGTCAAGTATATCACTGTCTGAGGGTTATAATAATACACACACTCTGGGTTCTGCCAGTTTCAGTAATTATCTGCAGTATGCAGACACAGTATAGTCAACAGGGCTGACACCATGCAAAGTCTAAGCAGCTAAGGTTGCTGTTTTCAATTACTTTGCATTGGCAGCATAAATGAAAAAAATAATAAAAAATATTTCAACAGAGTTTCAGACTGCTCTACAACAACCTGATCTTTCCTAAATGGCAGCATAATAGTATTTTAAAGACTTCTTTTTTATCTTATTTCACTTTAATGTAAAATCCAGTGACTTTTAGTGCAATGAAGATTCCACACTTGCACTCATTCACCACCATTCTCACACTAGGATTCATTTTTGTATTACAGATTTCAAAAGAATAACATGCATATCTCTGTATATAATTTTATAATTCCTGTTCAGTTACTACTTTTAGTCATAAAATGTACTTTCTGGAATAGATAGTTGTACTCACAGGAATTCCTGAGCATATATACTTCCACCAGTAATGAACACATGAGGAGGCAAATTTACTAAAAGTAGTTGAGAATCTTCACTGAACAAACTGTAGCTGTAGTCACACTAAATACTCAACCATAGGAAATAAACAGGCATTTTCTTTCACTTGTTTAGATATTTTTAGAGTGATGATTCTCAACTTCCTTAGCAAATCAGCCTTTTTGTATGTACAAGTGCATTGTACTTGCCTCTACTGAATCTAAATAAGTTACACTGCATCTCCCATGATTAAGAAAAGCTTTAGTAAAAACTGTCCAGATTTAGTGGGGTTCAGTGACTTTTGAGGTACACTTTGCTATATATGTTTATTTAGATACATTAGGTTACATTTAGACTAGGCAGTAGAAAAAAAAAATCTTTAAACTCAGTGACATACAGTCTAAATACCAAATGTATTCTTGCAATGTACTTATCTAGCATATATAAATAAAATATATTTAACAATAATAATATATATTGAAACCCTTCATCAAGCATGCAGATCATTGTGATTGTGCTTTTAGTTTATTCCTACCTGTACTCTGGCTTCAGTAAGATTAATTTTCATGGCAAGCTCCTCTCTGGTGAACACATCAGGATAGTGAGTTTGAGCAAACACAGCTTCTAATGCTTCCAGCTGGAGTAAAACAAGCAGATATCAGCAGGGTGAACTTTTCATTACTAATTATGAGGACATTTCAAAGCTAAACAATGTAGCTGTTATTGGTAAGAGCGCACAAGGTGGGTTTTAACAAGGTGCAGACATAGTATTGATCCCTTCTTAATCATTCAAGTTGTTACATATCTTTGCTATTCTGTTACATTTGGACAATATTAAAGAAGTGTATGATAGATGTTTGTTTAAGAAAATTACAGGAAGAGTCTAAGAAAGACAGAGAAAAAAATATTTTTTAAAAGAGTAAGAGTTTCACCCTGGTAGGCTTTCATTACAAATGCTCCATCAGGTTCCAGAGAAATCTTTATTTTTTAAATAAATCTGATCCTGAATTGATATTCTTAGTTAATACTAACCAGAAAGATCAATATTTCCATAGTAAATTGTACTTTGCTGTATAGTTATATAAAATTTTCTGAGATACCTAGATTGACCTAGCAAGGAATATTACCACTAGGAAACCAGCACTAACATAATTACTTGATACTGTCAAAGTTTTTTTGGTCTGCCATTTTACCAGAATAACAAAAACGTTGTTATTAATAGACCCAGTTGGGTGTGGATATAAAAAATATTGCCTTTATGATGAATTGGTGTATGGATCAAACACGGATCTGTAGATCTGGCAAATAAAAGTATCGCTTTAGTAAATTTACCCACGTAAACAAAGTAGGCTATGAAGTCAAACATTTCTCCACCCCCCCCCCCCCCCCAAAAAAAAAACAAAAAAAAACATATTAGAAATTGTGTAATGTACACAGTATATTAAAAGAATGTCCTTAGCATTTCATATATGGATTCCAGAAAGTAAGTCTTGGGCCTATTAGTATTACATTGATTAGTCAATTTAATTCACTCAATTAAAGGCATACTCCACTCAAATCAGATATTCTAGATGTTCACAACTGCATGAAAACTGGCTTATTTCACAGATTTCAGTTACAGTATACTCCCACCAGTATTTTAACTTCTGCCCACCTTCTGAAGCTATTAGAATGTCAAATGTTGGTGTCCAGCTTCCTGACTGGATTCTTTGTTGTAAAATAAACAAAAAATATGATAATGCAGCTACAAATGAATGTTCACTGCATAAGAGTTTTGTTAAAAATAGTAAAGGCTTATGCAAAAAAAAAAAAAAAAAAAAGTGTCAGAGAAAGCAAACCTGAAATAATCTTTTTGGGTGGAAATGACCTTAGTTTGGAAGAGAGTGCATACAAATGTATTTTACAAAACAATTGTTAGACAAATGTTACATAAATTGCAAATAACCAGTTGTAGATAGATTTTTTTTCTTTCTACCTTTAGGCAAAGTAATTTGCCTATCAATACTGTAAAATATGGTCCAATTGACTTATTTATTTTATTGTGTGGACAACAGACAGTCCGCCTTTCCTAAACAGTTTGCATTTCTTTTCTGATAAGTGAAAATATATTTTCTTCTGAAAATATATGTGTGACTCTTTGCAAGAGAATATGAATTCTGTCAAATGTGAGATGTGATCAAAGTACTGGAGAGCATGCTGAAACACAGCACAATTGTATTCATGCTGTGAGGACAAATTAATCAGCAATTGAATATGCTGTTGGCTAGCACCATCAACAATTGTCTGTGGCATGACTCTGCAAATAATTAAAATGTACAAATTAAATTACTATTAAACTAAAATTTGAATCCAGTCCCTTGCATTAGTAAATTAAATAAACTGCATATAAGCATAACATGTCATTAATGTGCACAGTATATATATAAAGATATAAAGATAAAGATAAAAATAATTACTGAGGAAGAAAACATCTTCCTCAGGTGCTTTGGTCTAAATTAAGACAAATAAAATATTACTAACAATACATAACAGGAAGTGGCACAAAGTAAATATGCAACCTTTTATTAGAATACCAAAAATGGCTTTGAATCACTGATGCAAGGTAGAAAAGTCCAAGCAGAAGTCTATATAATAAATTATAAACTAAAACTAACAGGTACAATTGTCCATTGGAAATATCCTGTGTATTAGATTGTTAGATCAGTCCCAAATTTTAATTTAAGAACACTAAGGACAACTTTTACAGTTAAGCATGTTACTATTGATCTTACAATTCTGAACTGTATCATTGGTATTGAAAAACCCTTGGATCTCAATTATCAAGTGTCTAAAAAAAGAAACAAATTAGATTAAGGCTTTCAGACTCCAACTGTCATTTTAAAATAGACTTAAAACTGGTAGCTAGGGGTAACAATGATCATATGCATCTTTATTTCCTCACCTAGATGTAATTGTATATAATAAAATCATGTTGATTGTATCAGAGTAAAAAAAAAAATGGTTGTTACACCCTCAGACATATACTCCTGTGCAACAAACCCTAGCTAGTTTTTTACATTTGTTCCTGCATCTGAATATTCTTTACTTGATGTACTGGACTTATCTCTTGAATAATGAGACCAGATGCTAGATTGTACACGAACTGCGTATCAAAAGTTTTAGCCTAAAATCGAGAGTGAATTTGATATACATCTATATCAACAACGTCAGAAATACTAGGAGCTGTAGCGACATTCTACCTGTTGCAGAGTGAACGTTGTTCTGTTCCTTCGCTGCTTTCTGCGCAGAAACCCTTCATCAAATTCAGCAGCTGAATGACTTGTAAAAGGAGGCGATCCTACTGAAGAGGAAAAAAAATCACGATAGGTTGCCGGTTCCACAACACCATGCCATTTTTTTATCTATCACCATGATTATTCCACCGTGCTGCAACTGTTATATTATTTTAAAATACAAATATACTACCTATATGGCAACCACCAATGCGCTTGAAAACCTACTTAAACACCATTTTTTTATCTAATTGATCAACTGCTGCATGTCCAAGACATTATGCTGATTCAGGTTCCCTTTAACCCTTGCACACCCTTTTTATATAAAACAAACACAAAGGGGTCTGTCAACTCTAACCCTAGATTTATACAGATTTTACACAGCATACAAAAAAACTAGAAATTCCTGACAACTGTATGTTAAGCTCTGACAATGAACATTAGAACGTCACACTATGTAAGTTACACTTCATACACCACCGATTATAGACTGTACATTGTTTGCGTTTTCCAATTGTGTCGCGGAAAACTTTGCTAAATTCATCCCACACAGTATTGTTTGAAGTCTGGACTATAATCCACGTAAAAATGGGAACTCTACAAAGCAGAAGAAAAAAAAATAATGGATGTCGCGTTGATCAGCGCTGGAAAATATGATCTCAGCAGAACTAGGACGCATGTGACCAAATAAAAGATGTGAATGGACAGTAACTATTTTCAACAAGGGGGATGACATCCTAACAGCATGGTAGCAAGAGCAGACACGGTGTCAAAATCAGATCAAAAAGATTTCGTATTTAATTAAAGGAGATAATTGATTGTATTTATTAATTAGCAGCTTGGTTTATTTTCCATGTTTGCTCCTGAGGCAGAAGTCGGCGCTCTTAATTGAGATGATATGTTTAACCCCTTGAGGACTAGTCAACAACCCGCCGTGTGGTAAGTCCATATCGCGCCAGCCCTCGGGCATTTACGGCTTTGGATCTTTTGTTGACGTATTTATTTTTTGCTTACAAGATGTTTGTACAACAACGTGAAAGATTGATGTGCTGGAAATACAGTGCTCATGGCTGGGAGGATGTGACACAAGCCCGGACAGTGAACATCTGTGTCGCTAGATCTATCTCCTCTGCCCCCAGGCTCTTGTGAGCAGGTGGGAGAGGCCGGCTTTTCCCTGCACAAATCTCATTTACCTCCCCCAGCCTTTTACTGAAAGAGACTTTCTAGCTCGACTTCATATTTTATTCAACATTAGTGAGCTCTGCTTAACATTTGGAGGAAGCCCAGTAAATGAGAAGAAAGCTTTAAAATACCATATATGTGTCAAGAAAAGATGATGGATTCCCTGGGGCTGGGATATATGTCCTGCTGCTCCATGCAGCACAATAAATTATATTTAGGAAAGAAAGAGAGTTAATACAGTCAGGTAACACGAATTCAATATCCAGACAGATTTGTCCCGCATGTGTTTTTTCAACGGAATGAGAGATTGAATGTGATTGTACAGAACAGATCCACAAGCTGAAAGTTAAAGCGGTATTAACACCTAAAACAAAAAACTGAACATATGCCGTTTACCGATTCATAAATTTGGTGGCTGCATTAGTTTTCTTTTTAATGCTTTTTATCAGCTGATTCGGACAGTAACACACACGGTGTCCCCATTCTGGATGGAGGAGTAAGGGGAACACCTCTGGACAGCAGCATTGTCAGCCAGTGAAGAGGGAAGGGTTACATAAACTAACAGATTTAGATGGACTTGGCTAGCAAATTATAGCTGAACTCCAGCTAACGCCTTTTGAGCAATTATAGCAAGTTTTCCCCTCTTTTGGGATAAAGGTTTTACATAAATCAATAAAAACTGACCATTGTTAACACCTGCTGTCAGTATAAAATGGTTTGTCTCAGTACTCTAACTGCCACTTTTGCTTGACAGTTTGGTCTGTTAAAGGAAGCTGAAAAACAACAGATTATCTGGCTGTATTACTAGGTGAAAATAAAGAGAGAAAAAAGGCTACAAAAAGAAAAATGAATGCAGCCACAACATCTAAGGACTAGTAAACTGCAATATAATCATTTTTGGTTTGGGGTTTGATATGGCTTTAAGTGGTGCATTTAAACCCAATCGTTTGCCCAATTCCTGTATATATTCTAGATGTTAGGAAAGCCTTGGATTTGATTCCGAATTCAGGAGATGCTTCAGTGAAAAAGTGTAACACCTATCCCAGGGTTTGGGGTTAGGGTGTTTTATATGAAAATATCTGAGCAAAAGTTGAGAGCGTGTACTCACCTTCAAGTTGAGGGGGACAATGGAAGTAAAACATTTCAAGAAATTCACACCTAAACAACAAAACAATGTCAGAGTATTGGAACATAGATAGATAGATAGATAGATAGATAGATAGATAGATAGATAGATAGATAGATAGATAGATAGATAGATAGATAGATAGATAGATAGATAGATACAAATTATGATAAGGCGTAACATAGCAAGGTAGGTCATATCTGATACCAATGTCAAAAACATAGTATATGAGCAATGCACACGTCTTCATCTTCTGTACCCCTAAATATGTGAAATAAATTCCCGTCTACTTATATACACACACACACACACACACACACACACACACACACATATATATATAAAGCACCTTGATGTGCATTGAAACCCAAATTCTCTATGATTTTTTTAAGAAAAACTATTTGCTTCTATCACATTTAGTAAAATCCCATGAATATGATGCACAAACGAAATTAAAGAAACACTCTGAAACACTGTTCAGTGTACACTGAACATAGTCTGTGCTGCTGTAAGTCACTCTAGTAATAGAGTTGTATGTCACCCTTTCAGGATGTCTCTTACCTGGATAAAGACGCTTGTCTTCCTGAAGTTCACTTTTTTTCTCAAATCTTCAAAAGTGTCGATGGCAATATGCCTCAGTATCAGTATACAGATTTTTCTTTTTTAAAATAGTACTTAAAAAAACTTAAAATATTTGGATTAATCCTAAATAATAGTTAAATCTGAGATGAATCGTGCAATCTGTAGGAAGGACAATGCTTCGAAATATAGCTGGGCACTCGGACGAGGATGAATGGTGGAGAATAGTGGACCTTTGACAGCAGGTGGTGAGACCAAAGGAAACAAGGAGAGAAGATACAGAGCTAGGTAGGAGCTGTCCGCCTCTCAGTGCTGAAGGTTGGACAGAGTCTCCGCTCGTGTGATAGGCCAGCTGGCTGATGCTTTCCTCGCCTTTCAGCACTTGCCTTTATAATCTCACGCATAATTGGCACTAATCGGATTATTTGCTGCGCTGCATACAGTCAGTAACATGGATAGGTCTGCTGGGTACCACTAATGAGTCACGAGGTGGAGCGCGTCACTGAGCAAACAGCAGCACTTTAAAAGCCTCGCTCTTCCTCTTTTCACAACAGAGCCGAGCCTAGATCCCGAGCGGCAGTCGCTAGTTGTCTCTGTTTTCAGAAAAAAAGGCTAGCTGTGGCTTTTTGGTATATAAATCTAAAATTGATTCTTTTCATCCAAACCAAATAAATGTTTAATTGAGGATGGGTTTCCAGGATTACAACCATAGGTGAAGGACTCAAGAGTTGCTTCTCTCAGATTTCAGATTTAAAGGTTTATTTGACTTCAGACGGCGTGACCCGTACCTTATAGGTTGAGGTTAGCTGGTATGGTGTGCTTTATTACAACGTGGATATCTGAGAATCACACGACTTGTTTTTCTGACTGTACACAGCTTCCAAGGTAGAAAAGGAAGTCAAGTAATTGCAATGGTGAATGGGACGGTTCTTGCTTCCTGGATAAATGTAATTGAAGTTTGTCCCCCAGGTGTATGTGACATGGACTTGCTGCTCTCCAGTGGGTGTGCAGCCTTTCCTTTATCTCTGGCACAGATTGCTACAGATGCTCTAAGGATCCGAGCTGCTGGCTTTTAATTGGCAATCAACCCTGTAATTGTCAGCATGAAAGCCTTTTAGGGGCTCTATGCGCAGAGCTGCGCTTTGCAAGCGGTAGTACAGACAAAGTTTGATTTTGTTCTCAGCATGGGGTAACTGGATTTATGATCTCTTTCCCCTGTAAATAATATGCAGCGGGACCCCAGCAATTACTTTTTAAAATACATCAGAGACAGAGAAAGATGAAGGGAGGGAAGCGATGGAGAACGTCTCACAGCCTAGCGCAAACCCTAAAGTACCCAAGCCTGAAATATTCAAGTCAGAGGCTAGCGATTGGACCAGATCGCATAAGCAAAAAAAAAGAGTGAGGGAAAAAAACACAGCATAATGATACATAATTGGTTCTGTAATAGCATTACACAAGGATAATAGCCTGTTATGGCCCTCTGAACTATTAAGAGCTTCCCTGGCGCATTGCCTTGATGATATTAAAGGGGAACTCTAATGACATTTTGGTTATTAAATGCGCGTAATTAATTTATGCACCGCTGAAAATAAAGTTTGCCTGATGACCCACTCAAGATACATCAAGAGATCTGAAGTCAGACAGCTGTTGATAGGATGCTGTTGTCTGCTTTGTGTCTAGACTTATTTTTGGGTCAGGCAAAAATAGAGTTAATATTTCATAAAGACTGTAATGCTCATTGTAAAAAGTGTTGTGACACTGGGAGGAAAGGTGGCCTGAGGTTCTCATAATGTGATTTGTGATGTTGTTTTCCAAATCACTTACTATTCTTTTGGGAAAAAAAAGAAACAACTAAAATACACAAAAGAGGAGATTAAAATATTGTAGTGAGAATTTAAACATCAACATCAGCTAGGGTGTTTGCCCTCTCAAGCCAGTTCACTATAACTCCCCATTGTATTGTATTTGTTGTAATCAATGTGTTTATACAACAAACATTGCAGAAATAGATTACTTTCCACAGACCCCATCCATTAGCAGGAAGCCTTTCAGAAGCCACCAGGGACTATGCAGGCCTTTCCTTTTAAGTAAATGTAACCTACACCCAGGTAAAGTCCCTGGCAGATGATCTCCATCGGGGTTAAAAAGAGGAAGTGAGAAACAATTTATCAATCTGTGCAAAAAGAAAATATATTACAGGCATTTGATGAAGGATTTCTCAGGAAATAAAAAGAGGATTTGCTTTATTTATTTTCAATCTCTTTATTAATTTTCATTATATCAAATATATAAAAACTTTTCCATACACTAACATTTTATTTATTTATTTTTTTTAAATCCCCCAGGTAACACGCCTCCTCTCCCCCCCCCCTACCTATCTCATCCCTCCCCTACTCCCTCTCGTCTCCTGTTCCTCCCTGTCTACACTCTTGGTCTGTTCCCATCTCTACAAATCTCCTTGTGTGCTTAAATTCCTCCCCCATTTTCCACTTATTTTAAAATCCTTCCATTTCCTCATCTGAACAGCGGTGATCCTGAGGATTGCCACTGATCACAGTCCATAAACAGTTTATGAAACAGAGATAATTGGGGGAGAACATGTTCTTCCGCCGAACTGATCTCTGCACACTGAGAATCCTCATTGACTGACCGAAACAGCCAGTTTATGAAGCTGCGATCTCAGCACTTCACTGGCAATCTGTGTCAGAATTCACACTCCCCAATTCACCATCTCAGAGGTGGAGCATCGGGGAGTGAAGAGAGAATCCCAGGGGATCTGAAGCAGAAGGAGGATTATTAACTTCCTTCTACCTTGATCAGCCCCCCCAAGGCAGTAACCATGTCCCCCTGTCATATTTATGCCTATATATATATATTGTGTGTGTGTGTATACATACATTATATATATATATATATATATATATATATATATATATATATATATATATATATATATATATATATATATATATATTATGTAGGGGGACTTTATTTTATATTTTATTAACATTAACCACGCCGTCTGTTTGTGTACTGAGCAGTGATAATTTATCACTGCTTAATAAACTGACATCTCAGTGTTTCTGTGAACTTCTGGTACTGTAATCTCGTAAAGGCTCACGAGATTCCAGTATCAGGGGCCGTTCTCCACAGTTTGAAGTGTTTGTAGATCACTTCACTCCTCCAAAGGAGAAGTGATCTACAAAGCTTCATAAACTGGCATCCAGAGGAGAACAATCTCCTCTGAGAATGCCGGAGAATGAAGCAGTGGAATTTTTTCACAGCTTCATAAACAGACACCTACCTATATTAGTAATCTCTTTTATCCCTTGTAACACCTCTCTCCAGAATTTTTCAATTTTAGGACATGTCCACCATTTGTGGGCCATGGTTCCCACAGCATTGCATCCACGCCAGAAAAACCTTGATGTCTCACTTTGGTATTTGTGTGCTATCTTTGGATTTATATACCAGCGTGAAATACATTTATAGTTAATTTCAATGGTATTGCTGTCTATTGCTGTGCTGTGTACCATTTTAAATATCTTTTTCAAATGTAAATCTTCTTCTCGCTTTCCCAATTCTCTTTCCCATTTTACTATAAACGGCGGTACCTCCGGCCCCTTAATTCCTACTAATATTTTATATATCTGGGAGATCCCATTCCTCATAGTTGCTGCTGCACATAAGCGCTCAAACGGCAATAGGTTCTCTCCGGATCTAATTGGATGCGGCAACATAGATACAAAATGTTTCAGCTGTGTGTACCTCCATTCATCTATCACCATTAATTATTTTTTGTGTTTTAGTTCCTGTAGTGTATATATTTCCCCTTTTTTTCCATTATATCTTTTAATTGTGCATTTTCATTTTTTATCCATTTCCCAAACCACTTCCCTTTCTCTGGTGCAAAAAATTCGTTTAACTTAGTGGTATTAAAGGTGAGTTAAATTCCTATTTTTCCTGTATGTGTATGTGATCCCAGATTTCAAAAACTTTCTGAGTTATTTTGTGTGTATTTTGACTTAATTCTCTAAATTGTGATGTATCCATATAATCTTCCCCAGGGGTTCATTACTAATAGTGTTTTCCAGTACCACCCATCTTTTTTCTTTCTTTGTTTCTTTGAGGAGTTGCTTTAGAAACAATACATTAGGTGGAACTATTAGGGATAAATTAATTTATTCAGTGATAGTAGCTTTACATAGCCCCAGGCTCTTGTTTTGCAGAATGCATACACATTCTGGCCATACCCTGTGTAATTTACTTAGGTAGTGTGGCAGATATATGAGGGATGCTTGTGGCAAGCTTGTAATACAGTATATGGGTTGGCATATACACAATAATTAGTGTTCAGGAGTGATAAATATCAATAGTCAAACTATCCAGTGTTCTCGAAATTTTAAAATCTTTTTCACAAACCCCCTCACAAAAAGGGAATGCTCACATCACATCATTTAAAGTTTAAAGGATTATGATACCAGTGATATAGGATTTCATATATGTTTTATATAGAGTACATGAGTACATATGAAAAGTTTATTGGAATTACTAGAATTCCTCCCAGTCTTCTAGTTTTTGTCCGAGAGAGCTTCTCCATTTCAAGTGGCAATAAACCTAAAAGCAAACATTTATTATGTTGTAGCTTACCAATTCTTAGACGTGGTGGCTGCATTTGTTTTCTTTTGTTCTGTTTCAATAGTTTTTATTTGGTTTTAACAAATAGTGAACACGTAAAAGTTACGCCCACGCAGGAGCTAGCATTGAAGTGATAACAAGAGTAAACTCACATGGAAGGCAAAAAAATGAGGTGATACATGAACAGAAGAAACAAGAGCTAACGTAACAGCAATTAATAGGAGTGTTTGTGGGTCCATGAGGACCAAGGGGCTCAGAGAAGCTCCCCAAAACTATGGGGTGTCTCCTGGGCCCTCCATAATCAAAAAGGTGGTGCAATATATAGCCTAGAGAGACCTAAAAGGGAATGGAAATCAGAAGAAAGTTAGGTAGAAAGGTAAGGCTATAGGGAAGGAGCTTGTGCACTAACCGTATGGGAGCTAGAAAAGAGAAAGAGGAGTCTAGGAGGGGGAAGGAGGCTAGAAGATTAGAGACTGAGAGACGGGGGGGGGGTTAAGGGCTTGGGAGCATTGGGACCGTCCATCACAGGCGGCCCAAGCTGGCTGGGGGCAGGGTAGGAAATGCATGGACCCCAAAATTTAAGAAACTTGGCATGAGAGTTGTTGCGGATGCTTGACATCTGTTCATTATGCATCAACCCGGTCATGCGATCTCTTGCCCCCTGAAAGGGAACAGATGTTTTTTCCCAGGCTTGGGCAATTGTTCTTTTGGCTGACAGAAACAAATAGGTGGCGAGCTTCAGTTCATAGGCGAATAGGCCCAGAACTGGGCAGTGTAATAAGGCAAACTTGGCTTCTTTTGATATGGGCAGATGAAACAATGTAAATAAGAGGCCAGACCAGAAGCCAGTTAGTCCAGGACATTTCCACATATATGAATGACATCACCCTGATGGCCACAACCTCAGAAGCAGCGATCACTGTAGGGTGGACTGGCATGGGAAATGTGGGCAGGGACCCAGTACCAACATAGGAGCACCTTATATGCCGCATCCAAGGTGGCTGTGTTAAATGAGCATTTGGCCACAGAAGACCACTGACACCCTATGATTGGCTCTGAGCTTCACCGAACACAGCTCTGTGAATATAAACAACACAGAGCTGTGTTTAGTGACAGGGGATCTCGTTGTTTGATCATTTCCTGCTAAGCAGGGAATGAAAACATTCAAATCCCCAGTAAAAGCAGCACACAATACACACATTTGTTAGGCACACATTTAAACCCTTGATTGCCTTAGATGTTAACCCCTTCCTGCCCAGTGTCATTAGTAAAGTGCCAATGCATATTATTAGCTCTGATCATTGTAATAATGTCACTGGTGATGTCAGTGGCAGTTAGTCAGTTCCCCCCAGTGACAGTTAGTGTCAGGTTGTCTCCTGCAATATCGCAGTCCTGTTATAAGTCGCTGATCGCTACCATTACTAGTATAAAAAAATAAATACATAAAAATTTCAGTATAGATCCCATAGTTTGTAGACACTATAAATTTCACACTAATCAATCAATATGCACTTATTGGGATTTTTTTTTTCAATAAGGGTTTATTAAGCATAAGAAAAGTATAAGATAATGATAGTACAATAACATATTCGAATATGATATAGTGTATGATCACAAATCAAAACAAGTATAAATGCATATTTAAACAAAATTATCTTGTGAATTGACATAACGGGGGTCATTTACTATAGCACCGAAAAATTATCCTGCAATGCCAAAAAATAGCGCTCAAATAAGGCCAAAAAGACTTCAACTCTCAGAAACTGAGCGCTAATGCAAATGGAAAGCAGCGCTATTGCAATAATGCCTGTCAGATCACATATGCAGGAATAGTGGAAGCCAATGGGGCTCGAAAGTGAAAAATCCAAAGTTCTCACTGAAGGCTTATATGCAAGTTCTTTGCCATAAAAAGTGTATGGGGACCCTGGTCCTGCACCAGGGGACATGTATCAATTGGAAAATATGTTTTTAAAATGGCCATTTTTTCGGAAGCAGTGATTTAAATAATGCTTAAAGTGAAACAATAAAAATGAAAAATTCTTTTGAAAATCGTGCCTGGGGGGTGTCTATAGTATGCCTGTAAAGTAGCACACCTTTCGCCGTGTTTATTACTGTACCGCAGCAAAATGACATTTCTAAAAGGTAAAATTGTCATTTAATATTGCTCGTGGCTGTAATGAATTGCTGGTTCCCTGCAATATAGAGTAAAAATAAAAAAAATGGCATAGGTTCCCCCCACCAGTCCATACCAGGTCCTTGGAGTCTGGTATGGATATTGAGGGGAACTCCACGCCAAAATTTGGCATTGGGGGTCCCCCCAAAATGCATACCAAACCCTTCAGGTCTGGTATGGATATTAAGGGGAACCCTGCGCCAAAATTTTTTAAAAAAATGGCGTGGGGGTCCCCTCAAAATCCATACCAGACCCTTATCCGAGCACGCAACCTGGCAGGCCGCAGGAAAAGAGGGGGGACGAGGGGGAGGGGATGAGAGAGCACCCCCACTCCTGAACCATACCAGGCCACATGCCTTGAACATGGGGAGGGTGCTTTTGGGTCCCCCCCAAAGCACCTTGTCCCCATGTTGATGGGGACAAGGGCCTCATCCCCACAACCCTTGCCCGGTGGTTGTGGGGGTCTGCGGGCAGGGGGCTTATCGGAATCAGGAAGCCCCCTTTAACAAGGGGGCCCCCAGATCCCGGCCCCCCCATGTGAATTGGTAATGGGTATATTTTACCCCTACCATTTCATCAAAAAAAGCAGTGAAATGTGACAAATTCCTTTATTAAAAATGTCTTCTTCTTTCCCTGCTTCTTCCTCCATCTTCCTCCGGTCTTCCTTCGGTTCTCTCCTTCTTCCTCCAGCTTCTTCTTTCCCCCGATTCTTCCCCCATCTTCCTCCGGTCTTCTCCATCTTCCTCTGGCTTCTTCTTCCCCTGATCCGTCCTCCGGTCTTTTTCCTCCGCCACTCCCGCCGCTGCTCCTACTCCCACTGAACATTCAAAAAACGAACCCTCAATGCAGCGATGGGATGGGTGATGTCACTCCGAGACCCCGTCCCTTGTGACTTCACCGCCAAGGGCATGATGGGTCAGTAATGTCACAAGGGGCGGGGTCTCCTGCTGACGTCATCCAGCAGCCATGCCCCATAGTTATATATGATATGGTCGCTATAGAAGCGGACAGATTGGCTGACCACAGCGTCGCAGGAGGTTAGTTGTTTTCATGTTCAGCGGGAGCGGCGGAGGAGAAAGACCGGAGGACGGATCGGGGGAAGAAGAAGCCGGAGGAAGATGGAGAAGACCGGAGGATGATGAAGGAAGAAGCGGGGGGAAAGAAGAAGCTGGAGGAAGCAGGAGAAAACCGAAGGAAGACCAGAGGAAGCGGGGGAAAGAAAGGAATTGTCAAAAACCAGCTATTGTGTTTTGTCACATTTCTCTGCTTTTTTTGGTGAAATGGTAAAGGTACAATGTACCCATTACTAATTCACATAGGGGGGGCGGAATCTGGGGGCCCCCTTGTTAAAGGGGGCTTCCAGATTCCGATTAGCCTGCCCGCCCACAGACCCCCACAACCACTGGGTAAGGGTCGTGGGGATGAGGTCCTTTTCCCCATCAACATGGGGACAAGGTGCTTTGGGGGGACCTCTCCTTGCTCCTCTTCTGGGATCTCCAGCCCCACTATACCTCCAGTCCTCTCAAAAACCTGCACTGAGAGGAATGAAGGTATAGCAATAGGTGTCCCAAGTACTTGCAGCCAATCTGCTATCAGTACACCTCCATCTGCTTTTAGCAGGCAAATTTCCCTACCCCAGTTGCTAAACCGTAAAAATAAAATCAGTCCCAGCCATCCACATGCTCAGCATCTGATTGCTAGCTTGGCCAAATTGCTAGCACTGCAACTGCTGCCTTTTCAGCTGGTAGACTCTGCCCCCTTTCGTGAATTTGTGGAATGTGCTGTACCTCAGTGGCAGGTTTCAAAATGCCATTTCTTTTCACAGAAGGCTATTCCGTCTCTCTACTGGCATGTATAATGTTTTGGCCTTGTTGGACAGGGCAGTCAGCAGTAAGGTGCATATTACCGCTGACTCATGGTCTAGCAGGCATGGGCAGGGACGTTACCTTTCCTTCACGGCGCACTGGGTAACTCTGTTGGCAGCTGGGAAGGATGCAGGACAGGGTTCAGTACTGTTGGAGCTTGTTCCACCACCACACCTCCAAAATGCTAGTGACAATTCTGCCACAGCTCTCTCCTCCACCCTGTCCTCTTCTGCAGATTTGTCCTCTGAACCAGCGGTGTTCTGTAAGCGTTCAAGGGCCTACACAAGGACTCGATTCTGTCAGCTCTGCAGGGGCAGGCTCAGAGGTGGTTGACGCCATGCCAGCTTCAGCCAGGAATGGTTGTATGTGACAATGGCACCAACCTTTTCTCTGCCCTCCGACAGGGACACTTGACCATGTTTGGCACACGTCCTGAATTTGATGGTGCAGTGATTCTTGAGCAGGTACCCAGGCTTACAGGATCTCCTGAGGCAGGCCAGAAAAGTCTGTGGTCATTTCTGCCAGCCATACAATGCCAGTGCTTGGCTGGCTGACATTTAAAGGGAATGCAAACTGCCCACCCAACCGCCTTATTTGTGACATGCCCACCAGGTGGAACTCAACGTTGGCAATGCTGCAGTGGCTGCACATGCAGCAGAGGTCTATCAATGAGTACCTGTGTGAGTATGGCACCAGGACAAGGTTAGGGGAGCTTGGCTTCTTTTTGCCACGCCAGTGGCTACTGACCAAGGATGCACGCATTGTCCTGTCACCATTTGAGGAGGCCACGAGGATGGTGAGCAGTGACAATGCATGCATCAGTGATACTGTCCCTCTTGTCTTCCTGTTGGAGCACACGCTTCGTGGAATAATGGACAGGGCACTTGAGGCAGAACAGCAGGAGGAAGAGGAGGACTTCCTTACCTCTCAAGGCCCCCTTTATCCAGATAGTATTTCTGCGTGCCTGCCAAACACACAGGAAGAAGAGGAGGAGGAGGATTGTGTCAGCATAGACATGGAGGATACCACTCAGCAGCAGTCTTCAAGGGATGGTTTTCAGTCCCCAGAAACCCAAGGAGTTATATGTGGCTAGGAGGAGGTTGTTACAGATCATGTGATCCTTATTGACCCAGAGGACTCAGAATCTAATGCCTCTGAAAACTTACGCTGCATGGCCTCCCTGATTCTGCAAAGCCTGAGAAAAGATCCTAGGATTTGTGGTATCAAGGAGTGGGATCATTACTGGCTGGCAACCCTTCTTGATCCACGTTACAAGGGTAAGGTTGCAGAACTCATCCTGCCTTCACAGAGGGAGCATGAAGAAAGGTTTGTGCAATGCGTTTCCAGACCCTGGGAGGTTGCAATTTCCTGGTGCTGGACAACGTGTTGCTGAGGCTTGGTTTAGTCAGAGGAAGAGCGGTGGAGAAGGTGGCCAGCTAACTGATGCCTTTAGACAATTTTTCAGTCCTCAGCGCCAAGGTCTTATTGGTTCAAGCAACCATCTCCAGCGTTTGCATTACACGGTGAAGGAATATCTAGGGGAAAGAGCAGACTTGGAGACCTTTCCAACAGACCATCCACTGGGTTACTGGGTCTTGAGGATGGACCACTAGCCACAACTTGCTCAATATGTAATTGAGCTACTGGCCTGTCCTGCATCCAGCGTTCTTTCTGAACGCACATTCAGTGCTGCTGGAAGGTTTGTAACGAAGCATAGAGTGTGCCTGTCCACAGACTCTGTTGATAGGCTCACATTCATAAAAATGAATCAGTCTTGGATCAGCAGCAGCTATCAAGCACCTGATGCTGATGTAACTGATTGATTTTTCTATGGATGTGGGATCCCTTGAAGACTGCCTATGCTGAGTGACTATCCTCAGCATAGCAAAAGCAAAAACACCCTGCCAGGGGGGGGATCCATGCTGATCATCCCTCAGTTTCCATTCTTGCCCCATATATCGTTTTGTACTTCTTTGACTTCCCCCCCCCCCTTGGCAGGGTGTTTTTGCTTGTCCTGTTTTCCCTACTCAATGGGAGTTTAGTAATGGTTCTGTGTAGGGGGGGCGTGACCGGATGCTGGAGTGAGAGGAGGTGTGTGTGAACTCCCCCCAGCCTGATGCCTCCGTGTCTGTCTGCCTGAACCAGCCGATGATCGGAACTGCCTGAGAGTGATCCTCCCCCCTGCAGCACCTGACGTCTGAACGTCTGCCTGGCTCTCCTGTCCCCTGTCCCTAGTCTGCTTCCCCTGCACAGAAGTCCGACGCCGGAGCTACAGCGGAGCCGCCCGGGAGAGCGCGCGACCCGAGCCCTTGGAGCGGGAGGAGAGGGTCGGGCTCTCTGCTCGAGGGGTTGCCCGGGCAACGTCCTCGGCACCAGCGGGAGGAGGCGGCTGGGATAGCGTGTTAATGTGGGAAGTTCCTGTAAGGAAAGTCAATCTGCTGCCCAGTCAGCTGGCAGCACTAAGGTAACAATTACCGTGCACACTTAAAGTGAACTATCTTTCCCCTCTTTCCCGGAACTGGGTAACCCCCGTGGACGGGGGGGGGGTGAAGGCCTGGGCAGCTTGTCATATAGACCTTCAGCGATTTCGCTCTTATCTTGTGAGAACACATCTCCTGGCAACTGGTGGAGGGCTGTACTATTAAAACAGACCCTAACCTATCACTACATCATAAAGCATTTTTCTTTTTGCTGTTTGTTTTCTTTCCCTGTGTCATTTTTTAACCCCAGGCTGGTCAATTATCCTAATAGCAGCTAGAGGGACACTGCTGGGCCAAAGACGATACTGAAGGAGGAGAGAGGAGGAGGGGGGGAGGTGAGGAGAGGAGGGGGAAGGAGGGGGAGAGGGGGAGAGAATATAGAAAGAAGGAGAGGGGAAAAAGGATAAGGAAGAACAAACGGCAGAGCACCGCTCCACGTGTAGTTAAAATCCCTCATACACCCCCCATATATCCCCTTGGCTCATACAACGAAGTCATGACAAGGAAAAAAAGGAGAGGAGCTGCAACAGCAGGAGAATACTAGCTCCCAAACGACCCGCACCTCAAAAGAGAAGGGGCACCAGGCAGCAGCTGCAGCAGCGGCTAAATTAGAAAAATTTGCACACCTCTCTACCGTATCCCCATCCAAAAGTTCCCAGCAGCAGCAGGATAGACCACAAGCGGGAGGATCAGGGGACAGGAGGAGCCTAGGAAAAGGGTCAGCGGTAACGCATACAACTAAAACGGCAAGCAGCAAAAGTCCAGCGGGTGAGTCCGCGGGATTAGCAACCAATAATGCTACTATGCAAAACGCACCAGTAGAAGATGAACCCACACTAAAAGATGTCCTATGCGCTGTTAATTCCTGTAAAGCCTCCCTAAGCGACTTGTGCGACCAGCTGACAGGGCTAAAGGATGAGTTAATTATAGTAAGCCAAGAATTACAAAGGACTACTGCCAGAACAACAACATTGGAGGAGAGAGTGAGTCAGGTTGAGGATGACCTAACCCCACTAAAGCGGGAGCTTAAGGCATTAAAGACGCAGATGGATCTACATAAAGCAAAAATGGAGGAAATTGAAAACAGGTCCCGCAGAAACAATGTAAGGGTGGTAGGCCTACCGGAGCGGTGTGAGGGTCCTCACCCCGAGGAGTTTCTGGAGAAGTGGCTTAAGGGTATATTTGGAACGGAAACCTTTTCTCACCTTTTTGCCGTTGAAAGAGCCCATAGAGTGCCAACTAGGGCCCCACCACCAGGGGGATATCCCAGACCGATAATTATGAAGCTCCTCAACTATAGAGACAAGGTAACCCTGATGCGCAGGGCCAGAGAGTTGGGAGATATTTCTCATAATGGCGCCAAGATTTTATTTTTTCCCGACTACTCCCCAGATCTTCAGAAACGAAGGGCTGAATTTAGGGACATCAAACGTAATCTACGTAATTACAGAATAGAATATGCCCTGCTGTATCCTGCACGACTTCGCATCACTGCCTTAGGGACTACCCATTTTTTCGACACAACAACAGGGGCAACTAAATGGCTGGAAGATAACAAAACGGACTTGCAGAGCTAGGGATCAAATAAGGCTGGTTAAACTTGGAAGGGAAAAGAGGAAAATGTATTTTTTCTGTTTTTTTCGTTTTGTTTTTTTCTCCTTTTTTCTTTCACTTGTTGTTTTTTTCACAGCAATTGGTAGACGACACGGGGGAGGGGGGAAGGGGGGGGCGTGACAGATGGTAGCACGGACTAACAATGTGATTGCACTAGTTATGAATGTTTTAAGTGTTGTTTTGAAGGTTTGGAAGTGGGCTATGGGAGGGGGGGTGGGGGGTAAGAGTGTGGTAATAAGTTACAATGCACTTTTTTTTCACATGAGAGGGGCGTTATCTTTAGTATGGTTGGGAGGGAGGAATAAAAAGGTCACAAGTGCAGCCCCTAGGGCTAGCCTAATTAGGCACAAGGGGGGGTCACGGACAAGGGAGGGGAGGTGGGGAACGAATAAAGGGGAAGGGGGGGGGGGAGGGGGGTTAACAGTGAGATATGGGGCTGGGCAACATAGTGCACGCAAGATACACATAGCAAGGTGGGGAGGATTTATAAAAGTAATGTATACTGGCACATATGATTTGTTTTTGCAATTGGGAGGTGCAGGGTGGGGGGGGAGAGGTCCCAGAATGTGGGGGCTCTTTGCCCCTCCCCACTCTCTCTTCCTTTTCCCTTTTCAGGTTAACATAACCACAGAGTTGGCAAGCTTTGCACCCACTAACTTACGCTCCTGTTTTTTACATTTAATTTCTGTTAGATGTCTTTAAAAACGTTAAAAATAGGTTCTTGGAATATTAGGGGCATGGGTGATCCGGCCAAAAGGGCAGCAGTGTTCTTGGCGATGGAAGCTTACGGCGTTGAACTGGCTTGCCTGCAGGAAACTCATCTTACCAATGACACTAAAATACAACTTCGGAACTATAAATTTCAAGAACAGTACCACTCAGTCTACACCTCATATTCAAGAGGGGTGAGCATACTGGTGGGAAGAGGCATATCATTCTCCTGCAGGGAAGCCAGAGTAGATGCGCTGGGACGCTACGTCTTTTTAAGCTGTGTTGTGGAAAATAGGCCTCTGGTATTAGCAAATATTTATATCTCGCCTCCGTTCAAAACAGAGACCATCTTGGACCTGTTGGAGTTTGTGGACAATAAGGCTGACGTACCGATAATACTGGTAGGGGATTTCAATGCAGTTTTGGATAACAAAATGGATCGGTTCCCACCAGTGAATCGGGCGGAGAGATTATCAGAGGGGCGTCTTGGCCAACTCCTGAAAGAGGTTGGGTGGTGCGACCTATGGAGATCTCACAATCCAAATGCCCGGCAGTACTCCTGCTATTCTGGGTCACATTCCACGCTCTCGCGTATAGATATGGTATTAGGTAACAGTGAAGCTTTGCAATTGATTAGGAACATAGAGTATAAGCCCAGGGGAATCTCAGATCACTCGCCCTTGATCGCGACCTTGAACTTAGATTTTAGACCCAGCCAAAAAAGGTGGGCAATAAAACCACTTTGGCTGGACTTAATAAGCAGCCCAGCAGAAGTAACCTCCAAATTAAAAGAATTTGTAACATTCAATTCTGGTACAGCGCCAGCGGGGGTAGTGTGGGACACCCTAAAAGCATTCCTTAGGGGATTACTACATCAGCAGGTTACCATCGTAAAGAAAACGTCGCGGGAATGGGAGGCGAGGGCTAGCAGAGATGCTATGGTATCAGAAGCGCAATACGTGGCGGATCCTACCCCTGAAAAACAGGAAATTTGGCTTAACCGTCAAAAAGAGTATAGAGAAATAATTATCAGAAGAGTAGAGAACAAAAGACTTTTCCAGAAACAAAATTATTATGGTGAAGGGGAGAAAGTAGGTCGGATGCTTGCACTTATCACAAAGTCTAACTTATCTCCAACTGCTGTTTTTTCAATAAAGACACCGGCTGGAGAGACTACATCTGATCCTGCCGTGATCCTAGAGACCTTCTCTGCATTCTACAGGGATTTGTACCGGTCGCGCCGGGGGTCGGACCGGCGGGACATGGACGAGTTTCTAAAAGGAGTGGACCTGCCTGTGCTCTCGGAAAGGGATAGGAGCGAGATGGAGTCGCCTCTGACCCTGGAGGAGTTGCAAAAGGCGGTCATGGAGCTGTCTGGCCAGAAATCTCCCGGTCCGGATGGATTGCCACTGGAGATCTATAGAAAATACGGGGAGGTGCTGCTTCCGGAGCTTTTAAAAGCACTGGAGCAGTCGACCAAGAACGGGAGGCTGCCCTTATCAATGTCAGAGGCGGATATAATAGTGATACCGAAGGAGGGGAAAGATCAACTGGAAGTCGCCTCATACAGACCGATATCATTATTGTGCTCAGATGCCAAGATCATTGCAAGGGTGCTCGCATCCAGACTGAATAAATGTATTGCTAACCTTGTGCACCCAGACCAATCGGGGTTTATCCCCGGTCGATCTACCAGTGTTAATATCAGAAGGGCCTATTTGAACCTCCAGGTACCAACAGAGAACGTTGGGTCCAGAGCTATATTATCACTGGACACCGCCAAGGCCTTTGATAGCCTGGAGTGGGAATATCTCTGGTGGGTGCTTGAGAGGTTCGGATTTGGCCCTGTATTTATTGGTTGGTTAAAGACCTTATATAAAAATCCAAAGGCAAGACTCAAGATAAACAATGTTTATTCTGAAAGTTTCCCCCTCGAAAGAGGGACGAGACAGGGATGCCCCTTGTCACCTTTGTTATATGTTTTGGCCATGGAGCCACTGGCGGGAGCGGTGAGATCTTCATCCGAACTGCGGGGATTCCATAGAGGGGGGGAGGAAGAGCGAATAGCGCTTTTCGCGGATGACGTCCTGTTTTTTCTGGGGGACACGACCGCCTCACTGTTGAAAGTGATGCACTTAGTGGAGGACTTTGGAAAGTTCTCAGGATTGACTATTAATTGGGAGAAATCATCGCTCCTGCCGGTCGACCCATTGGCCAATCCGATTCCGTTGAACTTGCCCCAACTGAAAATCACGGAGAAAATGAAGTACCTCGGCATTGTGTTATCTAAAGACCCCAGTGCATTCATTGAAGACAACTTGGTCCCTCTCCTATCAAAATTTAAAAAAAAATCTGATATCTGGAGTAGACTCCCTTTGTCTGTGGCGGGTCGGGCCAACCTGATTAAAATGGTCTGGTTGCCGCAGCTGTTGTACCTGCTCCACAACTCCCCAGTTTGGATTGGGGAGAAGTGGTTCCAAAAAATTCAATCCCTATTTAGGGAACTAATATGGAAAAAAGGGCAGGCCAGGATAGGCCTGCAAAAACTACAGTGCCCTGTTACGGAGGGGGGGTTGGGGGTTCCCCACCCGTCCACCTATTTCCTGGCAGCCCAGCTACAACAACTTGGCGGATGCGCCACTATAGGAGGGGGAAACAAGAGGGCTCAAATTATCTTACAGGGAAGCCCACATAGTCTAATTGCGGAAGCGCTGGAGGCAGAATCATTACAAGGAGGGATCCTGACACTTAAAATGATTACTAGGGTCTGGCAAACAACTAAGCGAATAATGGGATATAAAGGAGCCTCAGAATACTCACCAATCTGGAATAATAAACACTTGCAGGAATTGCTGTCCGTAGACAGTAATAAGCTGTGGGAAAGATGCGGGATAAGTCGGCTGATACAGTTATACGCCGGGGATACCCTGAAATCCTTTGAGGAATTGAGGCACGAGTACGGGCTGCCAAATCGAGCATTTTATAGTTACCTACAGATTAGGCATGCCTTGAGCAAGCAGTTCGGTAGGAAACCCCCTACATGGTGTAAGATCCCACTGCTGCAAATAATTATTAAGTCAGAGACCTCTAAGGGGTTAATCTCTGAGATTTACACCCAATTAACAAAGCGAATAAACACGCAGGCAGGCCTCCCTGGGGGCAGGGACAGATGGGCGGCCGATGTGGGGGAGATAACGGACACAGAGTGGAAAAGGATCCTGGAATTTGGACCAGAGGTGTCGGTCTCACCCTCACAAAAGGCCTCCCACCTGATGCTGCTGCATAGAGCCTACTACACACCAAAAAGGCTTTTTATGTTCGGCCGTAGAATTAATGACGAGTGCCCTAGATGTAGAAGAACAGGTGACCTAATCCATATGGTATGGAGGTGCCCAAAACTAACTAGGTATTGGTCTGAGATCTTGAAGAAAATAAACATAACGTTCAAAATTAACCTAGAGCTTGATCCCAAGACCTGCGTGTTGGGACATGTTAACAACGAGTCGAGAGACAGGAGCACAGCAATAGCAGCAGCAAGATGCCTGTTTCAAGCCAGGAAATTACTAGCACAGTCCTGGCAATCAAGAATCCCCCCAACCCCGGAAGATTGGATTAGAACCGTTAACTCCACAGTGCGGAGTGAAAGGACATTTTACACCAGGGAGGGTAACTACAACAAGTTTGTGAGATTGTGGAACCTGTGGGTCCAGGCAATGCCATGTCCGCAATCAGTGCTACTCTAGTGCTGCGAGTATCCGCCTCCCCAGCAAGGGGGTACGGCCGAGCTAAGTGTAGATCAGACATAAGTGAGAATAAAATACAGAACTGTTGCCGCTCATTGGGTGTGTCTCGGAACTATGGGGGTCCAATAAGGGAGGGTCACGGGGGGGCGGGGGGGGGGGGCTTAATTAAGAGAAAAATAATAGCACAAAAACATGTACAATGGTAACGATAGGGCACGCGGCCAACCGGCTTTGAGGTATAAGTCGTATGGTACTTGCTTGGCAGTCAAGGACTATTGTTGCTATTTTTACATTGTAAACGCAAACTGTAATATATTAAAAAAAAAAAAAAAAAAAAAAAAAAACTTTAACGGCCACAATGATGTGACTGGATTTGAGATATATATGAGTTTCACTCTGAAAGCAGTCTCTAGACAAAGTTAACTGACGTGGCAAAAAAAAAAAAAAAAAAAAAAAAAAAAAAAAAAAAAAAAAAAAAAAAAAAAAAAAAGTAATGGTTCTGTGTAAGATGAATAGAATAGCAGCATACATATATATATATATATATATATATATATATATATATATATATATATATATATATCCCTCTCTTTTTTGCCCTGGCAGATTTGCACCCTCCATACCCATGTTGGGTGGTTCCTGTGAGCTCTCACTTGCCGCACCCGCCTCCTTGTGGGGTTTGATTCCATCCCAGACCTTTGACAAAATTGCCACGTACTTTGAATTTATTGAACGGGGTGATGCAATTCCCCTTTGACTGGGATCTCCCCCTGCTCATAATTGATCCTCTAAGGGACCTTTGGTTGTAGGATCCCATCTACCCGCATACGTGCTGTGTATCATCTTCCTGTAAAAGAACATCTTTGATCTGTAAGTACTGAATTTTATATTTTGACTGTATATTCGCCTTTCTACAAATCAACTCAAATATGTAAATGTATTGTACTCTGTAGTGTTTGGCTACTTATATACTTTTTCTTTTTCATAGAAATGTAACAACATATTCTACCTGAACCCCCGAAGAAGGAAGTACACTCATCATAAAAAGAAATCAATCTTTTTGTGTTTTTTCTGAAACATGTAGGGTGATTTTGCAGCAGCTGCATTTTCCAAGCGTTTGCTGCAACATCCAGTAGCTGTATGATTGCATTTATGACCATGTTCTTTTCGATTGTTTTTAGATATTTATAAACCATTGTATTTGTTTCTCTTTTTTGTATTTTGAATAAAATTTGTCTTTTTTTTATATATATTCTGCATTTTTCCAATACCTTCCTTCATTGGTTTCCTGCCCATATTATCCCCTAGGGACACCCCTTTCCTCTACAAGTTTGTTTTGGGATGTGGCAGTGACCTTTAGGATTAGTCTCTTGCATAGTTTCCTTTCCAAAATCATTTTTTAAATTCTCCACTTCAACCACTATATCTTAGACCAGAGAAAATTTTTAGTGCCTGGTATGCAGAGTGGTAGTGGCATGTCATGTACAGGAATGTTCTCTGCACTCCAGCCCCTGCACTCTGTCCTGTAGGCTCTGTTCAGCATCCAATCAGCCGCTAACAGAGGAAGGCAAGTGCAGGCAGCTCTGTGCTGTGAGGCATCCTTTTAGATGCTCAGTCATCAGAGTTGCTGCAGTTTACCTCTGATAACATGAGGAGACTTTTGGTTATCAATGGCAGAGAAGTGTCAGTTTCACACAAAGCTCAGTAAAGCTGTCCATAGATGGATCTCTTTTTTTTTTTTGCTTGGCAGCAGGCTGAACAAATTCCCCCATCCTCACAAATGAGTTGAATGGAGGAATCCCCCCACCCCAGGACATGTTATTCTGACAATGGAACTCTCCACTGTCATAATACACTGAAGAAGAAGAGAAAGAAATGGGACTTTATATGAAGCATGCAGTTGAAAATAGGTAAATTATTAATTGGTAAGCAAAAATAATATTTATTGGCTCATAAATCATGATTTTAAATCATAAATCCATGATTTTATATGAATATCTCTTATAGCTATATTATGTTTCACAGAGGTCCCACATGGTTGGTTTATTCATTTTCCTGATCCCACATAAGGAATACACTTATGGACACATATCCACTTTGGAAGCTGTTTTTTGTGTTAGCGTTTGTCGCTGAGCATACCGCCATAGTTTCCGGAAATGATGTCCCCAGGTGGCTCACAACCCTCAGCACCATACCATCAACACACAGATGCCTGCTCACCGACTCTGCCTTTGCCTGCTGTGATTATCTGTGCCAGTTACCTGCCGACCCGGACTGTTTGACTCTGCTTGTGCCTGCCAACCCACTTGCTGTTGCACCTTCAGCTTCAGCCTAGTGATTCCCTCACTTCCAGTGTATCAGCCTGCTGCTGTTCCAGTCTCCTCTCAACTGCAGTTCCACCATCCAGTGTGTCAGCCTGCTTCTGTTCCAGTCTCCTCTCTGCTAAGGGTAGTAGGGATACCCAATCATCTTGTGTGAATGATGTGAAACATCTGATGTATTGTTCCAAGGTCTGATTAGTCCTCTCTGTCTGACCGTTTGTTTGAGGATGATAGGCCGAGGACAAGGCTAATTCGATCTTTAGGGTTTCACACAGGGATCTCCAGAAACGTGAGGTGAATTGAACCCCTCTATCAGAAACTATATTTACGGGTACTCCATGAAGTCTGATGATCTCCTTGACAAATATGCGAGCAGTTTCGGTGGCAGACGGGGTTCCCCTTAAAGGTAGAAAATGATGGGACAGGAACTGACATACTTTTCACAAAAGTCTTTCAGATTGGGCCACCAGAATGTACGTTGTACTAGTTCCAGGGTTTTGCGAACTCCAAAGTGACCTGCCAATGGATGATCGTGGAGAAGTGTCAAGACCTTGACCCGAACATTTTCAGGAACGAAAATTTGGCTTCCCTTCCAGAACAGACCATCTCTATTTACTAAAGAGATCCCAGTAGGCCTGGCTGACTCAGAGGATGCTTCCTTAATCAGGGAAAGTAAATCTGTTTGTAGCAGTAAAAAATTGTTTGCGGGTAAGATGGTGTCAGGAGTAGATAAGTCAGGATTGTCGTGCATACGTGATAATGCATCCGGTTTAATATTTTTTGAGCCTGGACGGTAAGTTATATGGAAGGAAAAACGTGAGAAAAACAGAGCCCAGCGGGCTTGTCGAGGTTTCAGCCGTTTGGCAGATCGTAAGTATTCCAGGTTTTTATGGTCAGTATAAATTAGTACTGGATGCATAGCCCCCTCCAACAGGTACCTCCACTCTTCCAGTGCAGTTTTAATGGCAAGAAGCTCTCGGTCACCAACGTCATAATTCTTCTCCGCAGGGGAGAGTTTACGGGAGAAGAACCCTACAGGGTGCATTACTTCTTTGTTACCTTTGCGCTGTGACAGAATCGCACCTACCGCAATCTCGGAGGCATCAACCTCTAAAATAAACGGTAGAGACGGTTCGGGGTGACTGAGGATAGGTGCTGAAGTAAACAATCTTTTGAGATTTTCGAAGGCATCTTGGGCAAGTTGGTTCCAGGAAAAACGGATGTTCTGTTTGGTTAACTGCGTGATGGGTGCGATTATGGCTGAGAACCCTCTGATGAACTTTCTGTAGAAGTTCGCAAACCCCACGAACCGCTGAATTCCCTTCTTGTCCAAGGGTACCGGCCAGTCCAAAACAGCGGAAACCTTTTGTGGATCCATCTTGATGCCTGTTGCTGAGATTATTAACCCCAGAAATTGAATGCTCTGTTGTTCGAACTCACATTTCTCTGCTTTCGCATACAGACTGTGTAAGCGGAGACTGCCCAAAACTCTGCGGACATGTTCCTGATGCAATTCACGGGATTCTGAAAAAATCAAGATATCGTCCAAGTATGCAATTACAAACACATCTAGAAAGTCCCTGAGGACATCGTTAATCAGGTGTTGAAAGGTTGCGGGGGCGTTGCAGAGACCAAAGGGCATGACCAGGTATTCATAATGCCCGAATCGGGTTCGGAATGCTGTCTTCCATTCATGCCCAGCCCGGATACGGATCAGATTATATGCCCCTCTCAGGTCAAGTTTAGTGAAAATAACGGCAGTCCTTAATTTTTGAAAGAGTTCAGGTATCAACGGTAGAGGATACCGATTTTTGACCGTGATCTTGTTTAATTCACGATAGTCTATACACGGACGGAGAGACTTATCCTTCTTGGTGACGAAAAATATTCCGGCACCAGCTGGAGAGGTAGAGTGGCGTATAAAACCCTTGGCCAGGTTCTCATCTATATATATTTTTAGTGCTTCCTGTTCTTTCTCTGATAATGGAAAAATGCGTCCGAATGGTATTTCGGATCCCGGCAGTAATTCAATGGGGCAATCGTAGGGGCGATGAGGTGGAAGAGAGTCTGCCCCCTTCTTGCTGAAAACATCAATGAATTCATGGTACTGTTTAGGTATGACCTGACAAAGTTTCTGGTCGGTGTCTAAACAAAGTAGGGTGGATGAAGAATCCGAATCTTTCTTAAAACAGTGTTCATGACAGTAAGAAGATGAGAATTTCACTTCTCCAGATGTCCAATGAATGTATGGATTGTGGGCCTGCAGCCAAGGAATGCCCAGGATGATGGGAAACATGGGAGAGGAGATGACATCAAGAACCAGCAGTTCCTTGTGTTGGGAGGAAGTAGAAGCAGGCAGAGGCAGGGTTTCCTGGGTTACTTGTCCCGATCTGATGCGGGATCCATCCGCTAGAAATACAGCAAGTCCATGGGTCTTGACTCGTAATGGAATGTTATGTTGGCTGGTAAAGTTTGAATCAATAAAGCAACTGCATGCTCCGGAATCAATGATGGCGTTGACCGTTATTGTCCTTTCTTGCAGCTGTAAAGACAGAGGAATGGCAATGTGGGTAGAGTTCGCAGATAGAGCAGAGAGACTGGTAAACACAACAGACGGGCACTTACTTATCTTGACAGGACAGTTCAGTACATAGTGTCCAGTCCCACCGCAGTAGAGGCACAGATTGAGTTGTCGGCGTCGGGCCCGTTCTTCAGGCGATAAGGCAGGTCGCATCAGGCCCAATTGCATCGGTTCCGCAGAGTCAGGTGAGACATTAGCTGGATTTGGACTGGATGGGGGTACATAGCGTGTTGCTGGAAGTGGTGCTCTGGTTGTCATCCAAATCGGGCGGGATTGGAGAGCAGATCGTTCAGATCGACGTTCCCGGAGACGTCGGTCGATTTGAATAGTCAAGTTAATTAAGGCCTCAAGAGTATTTGGTACACCCACTCGGGCAAGTTCATCTTTTAATCCCTCAGATAGGCCCAAGCGGAACTGGTGACGCAGGGCCGCGTCATTCCACTGAGTGTCCGCACTCCAACGTCTAAAGTCCATGATATAGTCCTCCGCAGGTCTGCGGCCTTGCTGGAGTGTGAACAGAGCGGATTCAGCTGTAGCAGTCTGTTGGGGGTCTTCATATATCTGTGCCATGGCTTCAAAGAAGGAAGATAAGGACTGAGTCAGTGCTGAGTCCCCCTCAAGTAGACGATGAGCCCAGGTCTGAGGTTCCCCTTGTAGGAGGGAGATCACAAATCCCACCTTAGTGGCCTCCAGTGAGAAAGTTTGGGGCTGTAATGCGAAGAAGAGCTTGCAGGCGTTGCGAAAAGCCCGGAACTTGGCCCGGTCTCCAGAGAATCTGTCAGGAGTGGGAACCTTGGGTTCAGGTGGGAGCATTACTACGGAAGGACCAGGAACCGATTGTGCCGGGGTTGCGGCTGAGGAGGAGGCCAGGGGGTTAGGCCCTGCAAGGTTCTGAACTTGTCCCTCCAATCTGTTGTAGTTATCCTGGATTGTACGGCTTGGGTGAGAGCCGCAAGGTGGGTGCATATCTCCTTCAACGGAGAGGAATCTCCTGCAGGCTCAGTCATGGCTGCTTCGTACTGTTAGGTACCTGGTAGGAGAGCCTGACTGTAGGAGAAGACCTCTCATACAACGCTGGTTCAGGAGCCACTGGAATGGGGACAGTGGTCTCCTGAGCGCAGTGGGGTAGGAGTGCCTGTTGGAGTGTAGTCTCTGATGTAGAGGTAGAGATCCCTCCTGGGATGGCAGGACTGCAGGTGAGAGGAGACTGGAACAGAAGCAGGCTGACACACTGGATGGTGGAACTGCAGGTGAGAGGAGACTGGAACAGCAGCAGGCTGACACACTGGATGGTGGAACTGCAGTTGAGAGGAGACTGGAACAGCAGCAGGCTGATACACTGGAAGTGAGGGAATCACTAGGCTGAAGCTGAAGGTGCAACAGCAAGTGGGTTGGCAGGCACAAGCAGAGTCAAACAGTCCGGGTCGGCAGGTAACAGATAATCACAGCAGGCAAAGGCAGAGTCGGTGAGCAGGCAGAGGTCGGCAACGGTAGCAGATTCAGACAGCAGAGAGGTCAGGCAGGCCGGGTCGGGATAGGAGCAGGACGGATGGTCAAACAAGCCGGGTCAATCAGGTAGCAAGCAATCAGGATTCAGGTTCAAGCAGAGTCACAGAGCTGAGACGAAGCAGCAATGTTCCCATGGAACAGGGGAACCTTTATGTGCTAATTGGCGCCAAACCGGCGCTAACGCGAATGCGCACCCGTGCGCGCGCACACACCCGCGCGCGCCCGAGCGCCGCGCTGATGCACAGCAACCGTGGCAGCTTGGTGCTGTGTCTGAACAGGGACGCGCCGGCGCACAGGCGTATGCAAGCGCCCTGATCTGGTGCTGGTGGATCCCTGACAGATGCTTTGTAAGTAACATGTAATATAGGGGTTTTTTTCTCATCTATTTATCTATTCCCTTGTTGATATTGTTTTATTATGTTAGATCATTTAGGAGTTCATATTTTTCATTATAGATGTGCCTGCTCCATGTGCTTGCTCCTGAAGGATGGCTCTAAGCCATGAAACGCGTTGAGCTATCAGATGCCGTGTTCTATATTATTCATGTGTATACAAGGTTTTTTTATGGAATTCACTATGGAATGTGTTTTTACAGGATTCTCTATGAATTTCTCACAATATACTAATGTTAACTTTATTATTAATCACAGGGATTAGAGCGGCTATAGGTCATATAGGTATTGTATATGTCATATAGGTATTGTTTTACAATGAACAATGTGTGTGTGTGTATATAAAAAAGTTATATTGGAATGTGTATTGTTTTGGACTCTGATATACAATGCAATATACATATAGGTATATGAACCAATAAATATTATTTTTGCTAACCAATTTATTTATTTACAACCTGTCACAGCCCCTACCATGCCAAGCAGACGGCCAGGCGTGGTCACACCCCAAGTGGCTCAAGGTGGTATTGAACCTATAACCTTCTGTTTACTGCTCCTGTCACATTGCCTCTGAGCCACACCTCAGTTCCTATTTCAGTTTGCTTTCCAGCTATACCTAGTTCTGCATGAAGTACTAGGGCTATACTCTGGGTCTTGTTGCATTTAGTACCTGGCACTCCTGGTTCAGCTGAGGCAGTTTACCTAATCAGCTGGGTATAAAACACTGCCTCACTCTGAGGACTTGATCAGTTCATTGTCTCTTGTCTCTATCATTGCCAAAGGTTCCTGTGTCTCTTGTTTTGCTTAAGTATTCCTGTGTTCCAGTATTCCTGAGTTCCAGTGTTCCTTTGTTCAAGTTACAGTGTTCCAAGACTGACCCCGGCTTCTAACCCTGGCTTTGTTTATCGTTTATTCTGACTTTTGGAATCCCTGACTATGGCTTTACCTGGATAACCCTTTGGCAAATTCCTGTCAAGTTCCTGTGCACAGATTCACAGCCCAGGTAGCTTCTTACCTTGTTACCATGGGTTGTGTGTATTTGCAAGGGTGAGCATACATCTCTGCACCAGGAATGAGCCGAACACCCCCTGGTTCGGTTCGCGGCAGAACATGCGAACGGACCGAAAGTTTGCGCGAACATTCGAACACCGTTAAAGTCTGTGGGACCCGAATGTGAAAAATCAAAAGTGCAAATTTTAAAGGCTAATATGCAAGTTATTTTCCTAAAAAGTGTTTGGGGACTCGGGTCCTGCCCCAGGGCACATGTATCAATGCAAAAAAAGTTTTAAAAAAATGGCTGTTTTTTTGGGAGCAGTGATTTTAATAATGCTTAAAGTGAAAAAATAAAAGTGAAATATTCCTTTATATATCATACCTGGGGGGTAATATGCCTGTAAAGTGGCGCGTGTAATTTAATGTTGGGTCCTGTAATATGGATGAAAATTATTGAGAAAAACGGCATGGGTACCCCCCCCCAGGCCATTACCAGACCCTTTGGGTCTTGTATGGATATTAGGGGAACCTTGCACCCAAATTAAAAAAAGAAAAGGCGTGGGGCCCCCAGGCCCTATATACTCTGAACAGCAGTATACAGGCAGTCCAAACAAGACAGGGACTGTAGGTTTGTTCTTAAGTTGAATCTGTTTGTAATTTGGAACAGGTACATTTTGTAAGTCAATTTTTAAGCTTTTTGGATAACATAGGGAAGGGGTTATCACCCCTGTAATATTTGTTTTGCTGTCTGTGCCCCTGTTCAGAAGATTTTACCTCACTTTCTGTCCCAATGACAATTGGATTTTGAAAATTTGGGTTTATTGAGAAACAAGGATTGGTGATAAAGCATCAGTAGAGCCACCTTTTTCCCATATTAACTCTTACAGGAGAGAATTTCCCTTCCTAGGGGTAGATTTCCTCTCACTTCCTGTTGTCTCCCTCCGTTTGTAAGTAGGAGTCATTTGTAAGTCGGATGTTTGAAAGTTGGGGACTGCCTGTATATACTATACGGCATGCCCTATAAACTCTGCAGAAAATTGGGCCTGAGGTGTTGGTGGTACCAGAACACTGTATGCCCTCACAGTTACTCTTGGTGGGCGCTGGAACGGGCCCTGCTATGAAATATTATATAAAGAATTGTAATTACATGCCCCTGTTGAACAGAGGCAGAAAAATAGGGCCTTAGGCGGTGGTGGTGGCACAACACTGTATAGCCTCACAGATACTCTTGTTGATCGCAGAAATGGGCCCTGCTGTGAAATATTAGAGCAAATATTGTAATTACATTCCTCTGTTAAACAGGGGAGAACAATTGGGCCTTAGGCACTGGTGGTGGTGCCACAACACTGCAACCCCTCACAGATACTCTAGTTGAGTGCAAGAATGAGCCCTGCTGCAAAATATTACAGCAAAAATTGTCATTACATGCCCCTGTTAAACAGGGGCAGAAAAATTGGGCCTTAAGCACTGGTGGTGGTGCCCTGAAACAAAAATGTTCTTAGAAGCTATCAACATGAACATTGAGGAGGAATAGATAGTCACTCAGCATAACAGGATAGTCACTCAGCATAGGCAGTCTTCAAGGGATCTCACATTCATAAAAAAATTAATCGGTTACATCAGCATCAGGTGCTCAGTAGCTGGTGATCCGAGACTGATTCATTTTTTGAAGGTGAGCCGATCAGCTGAGTCTGTGGACAGGCGCACTCTGTGATCAGTTACAAAGCCTCCAGCAGCACTAAATGTGCATTCAGAAAGAACGCTGGATGCAGGACAGGCCAGTAGCTCAATTGCATATTGTTCAAGCTCTGGCCAGCGATCCATCCTCAAAAGCCAGTAACCCAGTGGTTTTTCGGTTGGAAAGGTCTCCAAGTCTGATCTTGCCCCTAGGTATTCCTGCACCATGTAAATCAGACGCTGGTGATGGTTGCTGGAACCGATCAGACCTTGGGGCTGTGGACGAAAGAATTGTCTGAACGCATCAGTCAGATGGCCACTATCTCCACCACTCCTTCTGTGACTGACCGAAGCCTCAGCAGCACATTGTCCAGGAGGACTAGGAAACCAGGAAAGTGTAACCTCCCAGGCTCTGGAAACGCATTGCACAAACCTTTCTGCAAGGCCTCCCGAAGATGTTTCATTCTCTGCTCCCTCTGCGAAGGCTGGATAAGTTCCGCAACCTTACCCTTGTAACGTGGATCAAGAAGGGTTGCCAGCCAGTAATGATCCCTCTCCTTGATACCACAAATCCGAGGGTTCTTTCGCAGGCTTTGCAGGATCAGGGAGGCCATGCAGCGTAGGTTTGCTGAGGCATTCGATCCAGAGTCCTCTGGGTTACTAAGGATGACATGATCCACATCCACCTCCTCCCAGCCACCTACAAGTCCATGGGTTTCTGAGGACTGAAAACGATCCCTTGAAGACTGCTGCTGATGCTGAGTGCTAGGCTCCACCTCCATGCTGACACAATCCTCATTCTCCTCCTCCTCTTCCTGCGGGCCTGCAGGAATACTGTCTGGATAAAGGGGGCCTTGAGAGGTAAGGAAGTCCTCCTCTTCCTCCCTCTGTTCTGCCTCAAGTGCCCTATCAATTATTCCATGAAGTGCATGCTCCAACAGGAAGACAAGAAGCACAGTATCAATGATGCATGCACTGTCACTGCTCACCATCCTCGTGGCCTCCTCAAATGGTGACAGAACAGTGCATACATCCTTGATCAGTAGCCACTGGCGTGGCAAAAAAAGCCAAGCTCCCCTGTCCCTGTCCTGGTGCCATACTCACACAGGTACTCATTGATGGCCCTCTGCTGTGTGTGCAGCCGCTGCAGCATTGCCAATGTTGAGTTCCAACTGGTGGGCATGTCACAAATGAGGCGGTTCTTGGGCAGCTTGCATTCTCTTTGAAGGTCAGCCAGCTGAGCACTGGCATTTTATGACCGGCGGAATTGACCATTCCTGGCCTGCCTCAGGAGATCCTGTAAGCCCGGGTACCTGCACAAGAACCACTGCACCACCAAATTAAGGACGTGAGCCAAACATGGAACATGGGTCAGGTGTCCCTGTCGGAGGGCAGAGAGGAGGTTGGTGCCATTATTGCAAACCACCATTCCTGGCTGAAGCTGGCGTGGTGTCAACCACCTCTGAGTCTGCCCCTGCAGACCTGACAGAATCTCTGCCCCAGTGTGGCTCCTGTCCCCTAAGCAGACCAACTCAAGCACCGCATGGCATCTTTTTTCCTGAGTGCTTGCGTAGCCCCTTGAACGCCTATGGAGCACCGCTGGTTCCGAGGACAAATCTGGAGAGGAAGAGGCCATAGAGGAAGAAGAAGAGGGGGTTGAGGAGAGAGGTGTGGCAGAATCACTACTACTAGCATTTTGGAGGCGTGGTGGCGGAACAAGCTCCAACAATACTGCACCCTGTCCTGCATCCTTCCCAGCTGCCAGCAGACTCAGTGCACCATGAAAGAAAGGTAACGTCCCTGTCTATGTCTGCTGGACCATGAGTCAGCGGTAATATGCACCTTACTGCTAACCGCCCTGTCCAACGAGGCCAAGACATTGCCTGAAACATGGCGGTAGAGAGCCGGAATGGCCTTCCATGAAAAGAAATGGCATTTGGGAACCTGCTAGTACTGAGGTACCGCACATTCCACAGAGTCTACCAGCAGAAAAGGGAGCAGTTGGAGTGCTAGCAATTTATCCAAGCTAGCATTCAGCCACTGAGCGTGTGGATGGCTGGGACTGAATTTCTTTTGACGGTTTAGCAACTGGGGTAGGGAAATTTGCAGGCTACAATCGGATGTTGGTGTAGCGATAGCAGATTGCCCGCAAGTACTTAGCACACCTAATTCCACACCTTCTACACCTACACATCCCTCTCAGTGCAGGTTTCTGAGAGGACTGAAGGTATAGTGGGGTTGGAGATCCCAGCTGATGAGGAGCAAGGAGAGGTCCGCCTTGTTCTTTGATGTGGGTCTTTGTACTGTTGCCAAAGGACTGCATGGGAGGTCTAAATATGTCTGGGCAAGCATGTGGTGCCCTAGCAGCTGCTGTTTTGGCCACGCTTGATACGCTTCAGACATATGTTGCAAACAGCAACGGTGCGATCTGCTGCACACATCTCAAAAAAGGCCCACACCAAAGAACTTTTCAAAATACGTAGGGAGTCAGCAGCGCCCTACACATGCGGATCTCTGTGGTTTGATGCAGTCTGGTGGCTGCCCTTAAGCTGGCCTCTGGAGAGCATCCTGCCTCATTGGAGATGTGCCTTCTCCTCCTCCTCTCTTCTATTAGGCACCCACGTAGAGTCAGTGACCTCATCATCCCATCCCTCTGGCAGCTGGGGGAACATGACTGCCAGTTTCTTGTACTTCTTGGGCACCCCCTGCCTCTGGGCTCACATTACTGCCTTCCTCAACCTGGGTACCATCATCGGAGCCTTCAAAATGCTGCACATCCTCCTGCAGCATTTACCCAACACTGTGGTCAAACAGTTCAGGGGACTCCTCCATGAATGATGCTGGGGCTAGGGAAGGATTGACTGATGACGTTGAGCCGATGGAATACGCCGCTTTGTCAGCTGCATTGGCAGGCAAACTACTCTAAGCCTGGGTGACAGAGGATGAAGAGAATGAGGACGGCTTATTATCCACTCTACCAACTCTTCTGCATGTTGTGGATCAACAAGGCCAGCTGTCGGAAAAAAGGACAAGCGTGCCCCACGACCACGTGCTGAGGATGCACCGTGTCCAAAACCAGCACTGTTGGATGTAGACACCGAGCCTGCTTGCCCTCTCTTAGTGGCCTGTGAGCGTCTGCCTCTCCTTGGTGGCCTTCCAGACATGCTGTAAAATTTTATTAGCAAAACACTGCCTGAAGTTTACTAGAAAAAGTACACCAGGAATGGCCTGCAGTCAGATATAGGCTTGGCTAGACTAGAATGCAGTGGATATATATGTATGAGACTGTATATATATATATATATTTAACCACTTGACACTGGGCACTTAAACCCCCTTAATAACCAGACCAATTTTCAGCTTTCGGTGCTCTCACATTTTGAATGACAATTACCCAGTCATGCAACACTGTACCTATATGAATTTTTTGTCCTTTTTTCACACAAATAGAGCTTTCTTTTGGTTGTATTTAATCACCGCTGTTTTTTTTATTTTTTGCGCTATTAAAGAAAAGAGACTGAAAATTCGGTAAAAAAATGAATTTTTCTTTGTTTCGGTTATAAAATCTAGCAAATTAGTAATTATTCTTCATAAATTTTGGCCAAAATTTATACTGCTACATATCTTTGGTAAAAATAAGTACACATTGGTGTATATTATTTGGTCTTTGTGAAAGTCATAGCGTCTAAAAGCTATGGTGCCAATATCTGAAAATTGATCACACCTGCATTACTGATGGCCTATCTAATTTCTTGAGACCCTAACATGCTAGGGAATTACAAATACCCCCCAAAAGACCCCTTTTTGGAAAGAAGACATTCCAAGGTATTTAGAAAGATGCATGATGAGTTTTTTGAAGTTGTCATTTTTTCCCACAACTCTTTGCAAAATCAAGATTTTTTTTTCTTTTTTTTTTTCCACAAAATTGTCATATTAGCAGGTTATTTCTCACACACCGCATATGCATACCACAAATTACACCCCAAAACATATTCTGCTATTACTCCCGAGTATGGTGATACCACATGTGTGAGACTTTTACACAGCGTGGCCACATACAGAGACCCAACATGCAGGGAGCACCTTCAGGCGTTCTGGAGCACCCAGGCCAATTCTGACATTTCTCTCCTACATGTAAAAATCATCATTTATTTGCTAGAAAATTACATAGAACCCCAAAATATTATATATATTTTTTAGCAAAGACCCTAGAGAATACAATGGCGATCATTGCAACTTTTTATCTTGCACGGTATTTGCGCAGCAATTTTTCAAACGCTTTTTTTTGGAAAAAAAAGTTTTGTGCTTTAACCACTTCAGCCCCGGAAGGATTTACCCCCTTCCTGACCAGAGCACTTTTTACAATTTGGCACTGTGTCGCTTTAACTGCTAATTGCGCAGTCATGCAATGCTGTACCCAAACAAAATTTGCGTCCTTTTCTTCCCACAAATAGAGCTTTCTTTTGATGGTAGATGATTCGATCACCTCTGCGGTTTTTATTTTTTGTGCTATAAACGGAAAAAGACCGATAATTTTGAAAAAAAATGATATTTTCTACTTTTTGTAAAAAAATCCAATAAACTCAATTTTAGTCATAAATTGAGGCCAAAATGTATTCGGCCACATGTCTTTGGTAAAAAAATGTCAATAAGCGTATATTTATTGGTTTGCGCAAAAGTTATAGCGACTACAAACTAGGGTACATTTTCTGGAATTTACACAGCTTTTAGTTTATGACTGCCTATGTCAATTCTTGAGGTACTAAAATGGCAGGGCAGTACAAAACCCGCCCAAATGACCCCATTTTGGAAAGTAGACACCCCAAGGAAATTGCTGAGAGGCATGTTGAGCCCATTGAATATTTATTTTTTGTCCCAAGTGATTTAATAATGACAAAAAAAAATTTACAAAAAGTTGTCACTAAATGATATATTGCTCACACAGGCCATGGGCATATGTGGAATTGCACCCCAAAATACATTGTGGGACTTTTTGTGAGCCTAGTCGCGTACGGGGCCCTGAAAACCAAGCACCGCCTTCAGGATTTCTAAGGGCATAAATTTTTGATTTCACTCCTCACTACCTATCACAGTTTTGAAGGCCATAAAATGCCAAGATGGCACAAACCCCCCCCAAATAACCCCATTTTGGAAAGTAGACACCCCAAGCTATTTGCTGAGAGGCATGTTGAGTCCATGGAATATTTTATTTTTTGACACAAGTTGCGGGAAAGTGACAAATTTTTTTTTTGCACAAAGTTGTCACTAAATGATATATTGCTCACACAGGCCATGGGCATATGTGGAATTTCACCCCAAAATACATTCTGCTGATTCTCCTGAGTACGGGGATACCACATGTGTGGGACTTTTTGGGAGCCTAGCTGTGTACGGGGCCCCAAAAACCAAGCACCGCCTTCAGGATTTTTAAGGGCGTAAAGTTGTGATTTCACTCCTCACTACCTATCACAGTTTTGAAGGCCATAAAATGCCCAGATGGCACAAACCCCCCCAAATGACCCCATTTTGGAAAGTAGACACCCCAAGCTATTTGCTGAGAGGCATGTTGAGTCCATGGAATATTTTATATTTTGACACAAGTTGCGGGAAAGTGACAATTTTTTTTTTTTTTTTGCACAAAGTTGTCACTAAATGATATATTGCTCAAACATGCCATGGGCATATGTGGAATTACACCCTAAAATACATTCTGCTGCTTCTTCTGAGTATGGGGATACCACATGTGTGGCACTTTTTGGGAGCGTAGCTTCATACGGGGCCCCGAAATCCAATCACCGCCTTTAGGATTTCTAAGGGCGTAAATTTTTGATTTCACTCCTCACTACCTATCACAGTTTCAAAGGCCATAAAATGCCAAGATAGCACAAAACCCCCCAAAATGACCCCATTTTGGAAAGTAGACACCCCAAGCTATTTGCTGAGAGGCATGGTGAGTATTTTGCAGCTCTTATTTGTTTTTGAAAATGAAGAAAGACGAAAAATGTATTTTTTTTTCTTTTTTCAATTTTCAAAAGTTTGTGACAAAAAGTGAGGTCTGCAAAATACTCACTATACCTCTTAGCAAATAGCTTTGGGTGTCTATTTCCCAAAATGTGGTCATTTGGGGGGGGGGGGGGTTGTGCCATCTGGGCATTCCATGGCCTCCGAAACTGTGATAGGCAGTGAAGAGTGAAATCAAAAATTTACGCCCTTAGAAAGCCTGAAGGCGGTGCTTGGTTTTCGGGGTTCCGTACTCGGCTAGGCTCCCAAAAAGTCTCACACATGTGGTATCCCCGTACTCAGGAGAAGCAACAGAATTTATTTTGGGGTGTAATTTCACATAATCCCATGGCATGTTTGAGCAATATATCATTTAGTGACAACTTTGTGCAAAAAAAAAAAATAAATTGTCTTTTTCCCGCAACTTGTGTCACATTATAAAATATTCCATGGACTTGACATGCCTCTCAGCAAATAGCTTGGGGTGTCTACTTTCCAAAATGGGGTCATTTGGAGGGGTTTTGAACTGTCCTGGCATTTTATGCACAACATTTAGAAGCTTATGTCACACATCACCCACTCTTCTAACCACTTGAAGACAAAGCCCTTTCTGACACTTTTTGTTTACATGAAAAAATTATTTTTTTTTGCAAGAAAATTAATTTGAACCCCCAAACATTATATATTTTTTTAAAACAAATGCCCTACAGATTAAAATGGTGGGTGTTTCATTTTTTTCACACAGTATTTGCGCAGCGATTTTTCAAACGCATTTTTTGGGGAAAAAACACACTTTTTAAAATTTTAATGCACTAAAACACACTATATTGCCCAAATGTTTGATGAAATAAAAAAGATGATCTTAGGCCGAGTACATGGATACCAAACATGACATGCTTTAAAATTGCGCACAAACGTGCAGTGGCGACACACTAAATACATTTTTAAAAGCCTTTAAAAGCCTTTACAGGTTATCACTTTAGATTTACAGAGGAGGTCTACTGCTAAAATTACTGCCCTCAATCTGACCTTCGCGGTGATACCTCACATGCATGGTGCAATTGCTGTTTACATTTGACGCCAGACCGACGCTTGCGTTCGGCTTTGCGTGAGAGCAGGGGGGACAGGGGTGCTTTTTTTTTTTTTTTTTTTTTTTCTTTATTATTTTTTTTAATCTTATTTTTAAACTGTTCCTTTCATTTTTATTTTTATTTAATCATTTTTATTGTTATCTCAGGGAATGTAAATATCCCCTATGATAGCAATAGGAAGTGACCGGTACTCTTTTTTGAAAAAATTGGGGTCTATTAGACCCTAAATCTCTCCTCTGCCCTCAAAGCATCTGACCACACCAAGATCGGTGTGATAAAATGCTTTCCCAATTTCCCAATGGCGCTGTTTACATCCGGCGAAATCTAAGTCATGAAATGTTCATAGCTTCCGGTTTCTTAGGCCATAGAGATGTTTGGAGCCATTCTGGTCTCTGATCAGCTCTATGGTCAGCTGGCCGAATCACCGGCTGCATTCTCAGGTTCCCTGTTGGGACAGGAGAGCCAGAGAAAAACATGGAAGACGGTGGGGAGGCATTTCCTCCCACTGCTTGTAAAAGCAGTCTAGAGGCTAATTAGCCACTAGGATTGCTTTTACATGAAATCCGACCGCTGGCTGAAAAGAATGATACCAAGATGATACCTAAACCTGCAGGCATTATTCTGGTATAACCACTCAAAGTCCAGCAACATACCAGTATGTTGCTGGTCCTTGTTGGGCATATATTGTAAACTTTTTTTTCATGCAGCCTGTTGGCTGAACAAAAAAAAGATATTGATCGGTGAGTATGCCCACCATTAGAATACCTCCCTTCATCCACCCACTTCTAATGATGGGCATTCATGCACCGTATATATATGCTGAAGCATGGGGGCATCCTCCCGCAAAAGTTAGAAGCAAATAGCTCCTCCGCCCTCTGCTGCCCCCACGCTTCTGCATATATGCGGAAGTATGTAACTGTGGTGGTGAAATCACCTCCGACAGCGCTGGAGTCACGGCTTTATGTATCGTGGGAGCAAACGCTGCTGCTGTCAAGATAAATAAATCCGCGCTGCAACTGAATGGCGTACCTGCTAAGCTAATGATGGTTAACAAAAAAACAAAGTAACATTACAGTATTACAGTAATACTTACCATACCTGCAAAGCAAATAAAAAAAAAAACATAGTAAAAAATAAAACATTTAACGCAACCTGTGCCTACCTAAAATATATATATGCCGAAGCATGGGGGCATCCTCCCACAAAAGGCAGGAGCAAATCGCTCCTCCACCCACTGCTGCCCCCACGCTTCGGCATATATGCTGAAGTATGTAACTGTGGTGGTAAAATCACCTCCGACAGCGCTGGAGTCACGGCTTTATGTATCGTGAGAGCAAACACTGTTGCTGTCAAGATAAATGAATCCGCTCTGCAGCTGAATGGCGTACCTAAAAACAAAAAAGTGGTTAACAATAAAAAAACAAAGTATTAAAAAATTGCATACCTATAAAGCAAACATGATGAAAACATAACAATAAAACATTGCAGTATAGAATGCAGAACAATAGAGAGAGAATAGAGAGAGAACAATAAAACAACAACTATTTTTGTTTTTTTTATTTTATATATGTTTTTGTGTTTTTTTCTTTTTTTTTACTTTTTTTTTTTACACTTTTTTTTGTAACTTTAACTTTTTTAACTGGTACCAGGTTTGGGTCTCTCAAAATGCAATGGAATCTTGGGAGACCCTGTGAAAGTGTGTCCTAGCAGTGCCTTACCCTACGCTAATACTCAACTAGTGTATGGTAGCGTTCAAAACATTCACCATTGCAAAGACCAGGATTGTCAGGACAGAAGGGACAATAATACCGGGTGTCACGCCTAAATCCGCGCTTGCTGCACACAACATCTTTTTTGGGGGGCTCGTTGGGTAGGGGTACTCGGGAGGACATATAGGAAATGCCTCTCATGCAGCCGGCTTACTGCATTTGGTTGGGGATGGTGGGGTGGAGCACTGTCTGGAAACAGAAGGGCTCTGACGATCTCTTCCTGGAATTTAAGGAAGGATCCACTCCGTCCTGAAGCTCTGTATAGCACATAAGCATTCAGCAAAGCCAATGGAAATAAATAAACAGACACTTTTTTGTACCAGCGCCTGGCCTTATGTGCAACTAGGTACGGCGCCAACAAATGGTCGTTGAGGTCCACCCCTCCCATGTTAAGGTTATATTTGTGGACACAGAGGGGTTTCTCCACAACACCAGTCGCCGTAGTAATTTGGACCATCGTGTCTGCATGAAGGGAGGTAAGAACGAAAACATCCTTATTGTCCCTCCAATTCATAGCGAGCAAGTTATTACACTGCAAACAGGCTCTCTCCCCCAGCCTAAGACGGGAATCTACAAGCCGCTGGGGAAAGCCCTGGCGATTAGGTCGCACGGTGCCACATGCTCCAATTTGATGATCAAAAAGGTGGCTAAAAAGTGGCACGCTCATGTAATAATTGTCCTCGTACAAGTGGTACCCCTTTCTGAATAAGGGTGGCACCAAGTCCCAAACTATCTTGCCAGCGCTTCCTATGTAGTCAGGGCAGTTTGTCTGCTCTACGTGACTATCTTTGCCCTCGTAAACCATAAAACTACATGTTTAGCCTGCGGCCCTGTCACAGAGCTTATACATCTTGACCCCGTATCTGGCACGCTTGCTGGGAAGGTACTGTTTGAATGACAAGCGACCAGAAAATTTAATCAGGGACTCATCAACGCAGACAACTTGATGGGGAGTAAACAAGTCTGCAAAACGTTGGTTGAAGTGGTTTACGAGGGGCCGAATTTTGTAGAGCCGATCGTATCCAGGGTCTCCACGAGGACGACAGAGTTCATTGTCGTTTAAGTGCATGAACCGCAAAATCTGCTCGTATTGTACCCTGGCCATGGAGGCAGAGAACACGGGCATATGGTAAATTGGGTCAGTGGACCAATATGACCGCAACTCACTCTTTTTATTTATGCCCATGTTGACGGAAAGGCCCAGAAAGAGCTTAAATTCGGAAACCGTAATTGGTTTCTAATCTCTGGCAAGGGAGGACTGGGGAATAGTGGCGATGTGTTGACCAGCGTACAAATTGCTTTGGTCCACAATAGATCTAAAGAGATCTTCGGTGAAAAACAGCGAATAAAAATCCAGTGGCGTAAAATCAACTGTATCCACTTGAATTCCGGGTTGGCCAGTGAATGGGGGAAGTACGGGTGCTGCAGAAGTGGTGGGTACACAATTCGGATTGGCGAATGCAGCAGGAAGGGCACTATGGGCACGACGGGCCAGTGTTCGTCTTCTTGGTGGCAGCGGGACACTACTTGTGCTTGCCACCTCGCCAGCTTGAACTGCACTTATGTTACTGCAGTGCTGGATGTACAAGTGGTTAAAAAAAAGAAAACAGTAAAGTTAGCCCAATGTTTTTGCATAATGTGAAAGATGAAGTTATGCCGAGTAAATAGATACCTAACATGTCACCCTTCAAAATTGCACACGCTCGTGGAATGGCGCCAAACTTCGCTACTTAAAAATCCCCATAGGCGACGCTTTAAAAATTTTGCTCTCGCTCTACTGATCGCAGCGATACCTCACATGTGTGGTTTGAACACCGTTTTCATATGTGCGTGGGACTTATGTATGCAGTCGCTTCTGCATGCAAGCACACCGGGACAGGAGTGCTTTAAACAATTTTTTTTGTTCATTTTACTTTATTTATTTTAGTTTGACACTTTTTCCCAATAAATTTATTTTTTGATCACTTTATTCCTATTACAAGGAATGTAAACATCCCTTGTAATAGGAATATGGCATGACAGATCCTCTTTACAGTGAGATATGGGGTCAATAAGACCCCACATCTCACCTCTAGGCTGGGAAGCCTGAAATAATAATTAAAAAAAAATTATCCTGGCTTTGATCGTAGCGGTGAGTCGGTAGAAGCACCAGAGGGTGGCGGGAGGGGGGGGGTCCCCTCTCGCCTCCTGTAAGAACAATCAAGCAGTGGAACAGCTGCTATGATCATTCTCATGGTGTAGGGAATCGCCGTCTGAAAAAGCTGATATCTGAATGATGCCTGTAGCTGCAGGCATCATTCAGATATCCCCGCACAAAGTGAAGGACGTCATATGACAGCGGGCGGGAAGTAGTTAAAACACATTTTTTTTTTAACACAAAGTTGTCCATTTATACAATATTTCTAACACATAGCATGTACATACCAAAAATTACACCCCAATATAGATTCTCCTACTCCTCCTGAGTACGGCGATACCACATGTGTGAGACTTCCACAGCCTGGCCACATACAGAGGCCGAGTACAGCCGAGTATGGCTGAGCATGGCAGAGCATGGCCAAGCATGGTTGGGTATGGCAGAATATGGCTGGGTATGGCAGAGTATGGCTGGGTATGGCGTTTTATTGCAGGGTATTGCAGAGTATTGCTGGGTATTGTAGAGTATTGCGGGGTATTGCAGGGTATTGCAGAGTATTGCACATGGTATTGTACAATGTATTGCACAGGGTATTGCACAGAGTATTGCAGAGTATTGCAGAGTATTGCAGAGTATTGCAGGGTATTGCAGAGTATTGCAGGGTAGTGCAGAGTATTGCACAGGGTATTACAAAGTATTGCACAGGGAATTGCAGGGCATTGCACAGGGAATTGCAGAGTATTGCACAGGGAATTGCAGAGTATTACACAGGGAATTGCAGAGTATTGCACAGGGAATTGCAGAGTTTTGCACAGGGTATTTCTGAGCATGGAGGGATGGCTGAGCATGGATGGATGGATGGCTGGATGTGACTGCACATGTCACAGAGCAGCGCTGTGGGCACTACACATGCAGCCCACAGCGCTGCTGCCATCCAATTCCTCCCCCTCTGTACCGATCCGTACAGAGAGGGGAGAGAGGAACCGGCGTCATGTCATGGCATCATGTTTGTTTACATGTGATCGCTCTGTCATTTGACGGAGCGATCACATGGTAAACAGCCGCGATCAGTGGCCATTTACCGTGATCCATGATGCGCCGGGTCCTCTGTACCCGGCGGTCACGGATGTTCTCGGGTGCGCACCCCAGGAATTCTGGGAGGACATCACTGTACGCCCTCCCAGACTTAAGAAACCGCCCTGTAGCCGTCATTCGGCTATGGGCCGGTTGTTAATGCACTGCAGATCACTGAATCACCTGCCTGCCTGCTTGAAAGTATATTTAAAAACGTACACCAGGAATGGCCTGCAGTCAGATATAGGCTTGGCTAGACCAGAATGCAGTGGATATATATGTAGGAAACTGTATATATATTTTATGCCCTGCAGATCACTGAATCACCTGCCTGCCTGAAAATATATTTAAAACCTACATCAGGAATGGCCTGCAGTCAGATATAGGCTTGGCTAATCTAGAATGCAGTGGATATATTTATATATGTAGGAGACTGTATATATATTTTATGCACTGCAGCTCACTGAATTCACCTGCCTGCCTGAAAGTATATTTGAAAACGTACACCAGGAATGGCCTACAGTCAGATATAGGCTTGGCTAGGCTGGAATGCAGTGGATATATATGTAGGATATATATGTATAGGGTTGGCTAGTCTAGAATGCAGTGGATATATTTATATATGTAGGAGACTGTATATATATTTTATGCACTGCAGCTCACTGAATTACCTGCCTGCCTGACAGTATATTAGAAAAAATACACCAGGAACAGCCTGCAGTCAGATCTAGCTACACTGGATACAGTGGATGTATATATTGTGGCATTGGGACCCTGTGCTACCTAGAATATTGCTGGTTTACACCAGATTTTGGAGAGAAAGACACGCTGATTGCACAGCTGTGTGCTGGGCTTTTTAGTTGTGACCTGGCTATGGCTCAGGGCCCCATCCGACAGACAGGAAGTCTGTGCATGGGAGTCAGGTGGACTCCCATTCCTCTGCAGGAGTAAGCTCAGAGAGAGCTTAACTCAAGGAAACCCTTTTGTTCTAAAGAACAGACATAAGGCTTAGGCTACAGGCCTGAAGCAGCCGTGTGGCAATAACGTAAGCCAGGAAGCTGTAAGAGAGAGTGTCACCAGAGGTACAGTGTGGGCAGTGCTGGGACAAGGCCATTTGGTGCCCAGGGCGAAGATGGCAAACTGCGCCCCCCCCCCCCGTTTTTAACCACTTGCCGACCGCCGCACGACGAAGCGGCACGGGCAGGCAAAAGGGCTTACCTGTACGTCCCTGCCTGCCCGCGGGTGGGGGGTCCGATCGGACTCCCCCCCCGGTGCCTACGGCGGTCAGCAAATGTCCCCCGGCGATCAGTGGTGAGGGGGAGGCCATCCATTCGTGGCCCCCCCCTCGCGATCGCTCCCAGCCAATGGGATCATTTCCCTGCCTCTGTATTGTACACAGAGGCAGAGGAAATGATGTCATCTCTCCTCGGCTCGGTATTTTCCGTTCCGGGCCGAGGAGAGAAGACTGTAATGTGAGTGCACCAAACACACACACACACACAGTAGAACATGCCAGGCACACATTACACCCCGATCCCCCCCCGCCCCTGTCACAAACTGACACCAAGCAGGTTTTTTTTTTTTTCTGATTACTGTATTGGTGTCAGTTTGTGACAGTTAGTGTGTTAGGGCAGTGAGTGTTAGGCCCCCTTTAGGTCTAGGATACCCCACTAACCCCCCTAATAAAGTTTTAACCCCTTGATCACCCCCCGTCACCAGTGTTGCTAAGCGATCATTTTTCTGATCGCTGTATTAGTGTCACTGGTGAAACTAGTTAGGGACGTAAATATTTAGGTTCGCCGTCAGCGTTTTATAGCGACAGGGACCCCCATATACTACCTAATAAATGTTTTAACCCCTTGATTGCTCCCTAGTTAACCCTTTCACCACTGATCACCGTATAACCGTTACGGGTGACGCTGGTTAGTTCGTTTATTTTTTTATAGTGTCAGGGCACCCGCCGTTTATTACCGAATAAAGGTTTAGCCCCCTGATCGACCGGCGGTGATATGCGTCACCCCAGGGAGCGTCAGATTAGCGCCAGTACCGCTAACACCCACGCACGCAGCATACGCCTCCCTTAGTGGTATAGTATCTGTACGGATCAATATCTGATCCGATCAGATCTATACTAGCGTCCCCAGCAGTTTAGGGTTCCCAAAAACGCAGTGTTAGCGGGATCAGCCCAGATACCTGCTAGCACCTGCGTTTTGTCCCTCCGCCCGGCCCAGCCCAGCCCACCCAAGTGCAGTATCGATCGATCACTGTCACTTACAAAACACTAAACGCATAACTGCAGCGTTCGCAGAGTCAGGCCTGATCCCTGCGATCGCTAACAGTTTTCTTGGTAGCGTTTTGGTGAGCTGGCAAGCACCAGCCCCAGGCAGCTTCAGGTTAGCGCCAGTACCGCTAACACCCACGCACGCACCGTACACCTCCCTTAGTGGTATAGTATCTGAACGCATCAATATCTGATCCGATCAGATCTATACTAGCGTCCCCAGCAGTTTAGGGTTCCCAAACACGCAGTGTTAGCGGGATCAGCCCAGATACCTGCTAGCACCTGCGTTTTGCCCCTCTGCCCAGCCCACCCAAGTGCAGTATCAATCGATCACTGTCACTTACAAAACACTAAACGCATAACTGCAGCATTCGCAGAGTCAGGTCTGATCCCTGCGATCGCTAACAGTTTTTTTGGTAGCGTTTTGGTGAACTGGCAAGCACCAGCCCCAGGCAGCGTCAGGTTAGCGCCAGTACCGCTAACACCCACGCACGCAGCATACACCTCCCTTAGTGGTATAGTATCTGATCGGATCAATACCTGATCCGATCAGATCTATACTAGCGTCCCCAGCAGTTTAGGGTTCCCACAAACGCAGTGTTAGCGGGATCAGCCCAGATACCTGCTAGCACCTGCGTTTTGCCCCTCCGCCCGGCCCAGCCCAGCCCACCCAAGTGCAGTATCGATCGATCACTGACACTTACAAAACACTAAACGCATAACTGCAGCGTTCGCAGAGTCAGGCCTGATCCCTGCGATCGCTAACAGTTTTTTTTGTAGCGTTTTGGTGAACTGGCAAGCGCCAGCGGCCTAGTACACCCCGGTCGTAGTCAAACCAGCACTGCAGTAACACTTGGTGACGTGGCGAGTCCCATAAGTGCAGTTCAAGCTGGTGAGGTGGCAAGCACAAGTAGTGTCCCGCTGCCACCAAAAAGACAAACACAGGCCCGTCGTGCCCATAGTGCCCTTCCTGCTGCATTCGCCAATCCTAATTGGGAACCCACCGCTTCTGCAGCGCCCGTACTTCCCCCATTCACATCCCCAACCAAATGCAGTCGGCTGCATGAGAGGCATTTTCTTTATGTCCTCCCGAGTACCCCTACCCAGCGAACCCCCCCAAAAAAGATGTCGTGTCTGCAGCAAGCGCGGATATAGGCGTGACACCCGCTATTATTGTCCCTCCTGTCCTGACAATCATGGTCTTTGCATTGGTGAATGTTTTGAACGCTACCATTCACTAGTTGAGTATTAGCGTAGGGTACAGCATTGCACAGACTAGGCACACTTTCACAGGGTCTCCCAAGATGCCATCGCATTTTGAGAGACCCGAACCTGGAACCGGTTACAGTTATAAAAGTTAGTTACAAAAAAAAGTGTAAAAAAAAAAAAAAAACCACAAACAAAAATATAAAAAAAAAAAAAAAAATAGTTGGCGTTTTATTGTTCTCTCTCTCTCTATTCTCTCTATTGTTCTGCTCTTTTTTACTGTATTCTATTCTGCAATGTTTTATTGTTATTATGTTTTATCATGTTTGCTTTTCAGGTATGCAATTTTTTATACCTTACCGTTTACTGTGCTTTATTGTTAACCATTTTTTTGTCTTCAGGTACGCCATTCACGACTTTGAGTGGTTATACCAGAATGATGCCTGCAGGTTTAGGTATCATCTTGGTATCATTCTTTTCAGCCAGCGGTCGGCTTTCATGTAAAAGCAATCCTAGCGGCTAATTAGCCTCTAGACTGCTTTTACAAGCAGTGGGAGGGAATGCCCCCCCCAACGTCTTCCGTGTTTTTCTCTGGCTCTCCTGTCTCAACAGGGAACCTGAAAATGCAGCCGGTGATTCAGCCAGCTGACCATAGAGCTGATCAGAGACCAGAGTGGCTCCAAACATCTCTATGGCCTAAGAAACCAGAAGCTACGAGCATTTTATGACTTAGATTTCGCCGGATGTAAACAGCGCCATTGGGAAATTGGGAAAGCATTTTATCACACCGATCTTGGCGTGGTCAGATGCTTTGAGGGCAGAGGAGAAATCTAGGGTCTAATAGACCCCAATTTTTGCAAAAAAGAGTACCTGTCACTACCTATTGCTATGATAGGGGATATTTACATTCCCCGAGATAACAATAAAAATGATTTTAAAAAAAAATGAAAGGAACAGTTTAAAAATAAGATAAAAAAATAATAATAATAATGAAAAAAAAAAAAAAAAAAAAAAAAAAAAAAAAAAAAAAAGCACCCCTGTCCCCCCTGCTCTCGCGCTAAGGCGAACGCAAGCGTCGGTCTGGCGTCAAATGTAAACAGCAATTGCACCATGCATGTGAGGTATCACCGCGAAGGCCAGATCGAGGGCAGTAATTTTAGCAGTAGACCTCCTCTGTAAATCTAAAGTGGTAACCTGTAAAGGCTTTTAAAGGCTTTTAAAAATGTATTTAGTTTGTCGCCACTGCACGTTTGTGCGCAATTTTAAAGCATGTCATGTTTGGTATCCATGTACTCGGCCTAAGATAATCTTTTTTATTTCACCAAACATTTGGGCAATATAGTGTGTTTTAGTGCATTAAAATGTAAAAAAGTGTGTTTTTTCCCCAAAAAATGCGCTTGAAAAATCGCTGCGCAAATACTGTGTGAAAAAAAAAATGAAACACCCACCATTTTAATCTGTAGGGCATTTTCTTTAAAAAAAAATAATGTTTGGGGGTTCAAAGTAATTTTCTTGCAAAAAAAAATTATTTTTTTATGTAAACAATAAGTGTCAGAAAGGGCTTTGTCTTCAATTGCTTCGAAGAGTGGGTGATGTGTGACATAAGCCTCTAGATGTTGTGCATAAAATGCCAGGACAGTTCAAAACCCCCCCAAAATGACCCCATTTTGGAAAGTAGACACCCCAAGCTATTTGCTGAGAGTCATGTTGAGTCCATGGAATATTTTATATTGTGACACAAGTTGCGGGAAAGAGACAATTTTTTATGTTTTTTTTGTGCAAAGTTGTCACTAAATGATATTTTGCTCAAACATGCCATGGGAATATGTGAAATTACACCCCAAAATACATTCTGTTGCTTCTCCTGAGTACGGGAATACCACATGTGTGAGACTTTTTGGGAGCCTAGCCGCGCACGGGACCCCGAAAACCAAGCACCGCCTTCAGGCTTTCTAAGGCCGTAAATTTTTGATTTCACTCTTCACTGCCTATCACAGTTTCGGAGGCCATGGAATGCCCAGGTGGCACAACCCCCCCCCCAAATGACCCCATTTTGGAAAGTAGACACCCCAAGCTATTTGATGAGAGGTATAGTGAGTATTTTGCAGACCTCAGTTTTTGTCACAAAGTTTTGAAAATTGAAAAAAGAAAAAAAAAACATTTTTTTTCTCGTCTTTCTTTATTTTCAAAAACAAATGAGAGCTGCAAAATACTCACCATGCCTCTCAGCAAATAGCTTGGGGTGTCTACTTTCCAAAATGGGGTCATTTGGGGGGGGGGTTTGTGCCACCTGGGCATTCCATGGCCTCCGAAACTGTGATAGGCAGTGAGGAGTAAAATCAAAAATGTACGCCCTTAGAAATCCTGAAGGCAGTGATTGGTTTTCGGGGCCCCGTACGCGGCTAGGCTCCCAAAAAGTCTCACACATGTGGTATCCCCATACTCAGGAGAAGCAGCTAAATGTATTTTGGGGTGCAATTCCACATATGCCCATGGTCTGTGTGAGCAATATATCATTTAGTGACAACTTTGTGCAAAAAAAAAAAAAAATTTGTCACTTTCCCGCAACTTGTGTCAAAATATAAAACATTCCATGGACTCAACATGCCTCAAAGCAAATAGCTTGGGGTGTCTACTTTCCAAAATGGGGTCATTTGGGGGGGTTTTATGCCATCTGGGCATTTTATGGCCTTCAAAACTGTGATAGGTAGTGAGGAGTAAAATCAAAAATGTACGCCCTTAGAAATCCTGAAGGCAGTGATTGGTTTTCGGGGCCCCGTACGCGGCTAGGCTCCCAAAAAGTCCCACACATGTGGTATCCCCATACTCAGGAGAAGCAGCTAAATGTATTTTGGGGTGCAATTCCACATATGCCCATGGCCTGTGTGAGCAATATATCATTTAGTGACAACTTTTTGTAATTTTTTTTTTTTTTTGTCATTATTCAATCACTTGGGACAAAAAAAATAAATATTCAATGGGCTCAACATGCCTCTCAGCAAATTCCTTGGGGTGTCTACTTTCCAAAATGGGGTCATTTGTGGGGGTTTTGTACTGCCCTGCCATTTTAGCACCTCAAGAAACGACATAGGCAGTCATAAATTAAAGGCTGTGTAAATTCCAGAAAATGTACCCTAGTTTGTAGGCGCTATAACTTTTGCGCAAACCAATAAATATACACTTATTGACATTTTTTTTACCAAAGACATGTGGCCGAATACATTTTGGCCTAAATGTATGACTAAAATTGAGTTTATTGGATTTTTTTTAGAACAAAAAGTAGAAAATATCATTTTTTTAAAAAATTTTCGGTCTTTTTCCGTGTATAGCGCAAAAAATAAAAACGGCAGAGGTGATCAAATATCATCAAAAGAAAGCTCTATTTGTGGGAAGAAAAGGACGCAAATTTTGTTTGGGTAGAGCATTGCATGACCGCGCAATTAGCAGTTAAAGCGACGCAGTGCTGAATTGTAAAAAGTGCTCTGGTCAGGAAGGGGGTAAAACCTTCAGGGGCTGAAGTGGTTAATAAAGAATCAATGTCGTTTCAAAACAAGAATATACTTAAAAAAATACAAGTTCAATTATGTTTAATGCGATAGAAACAGAGTTCACTCACGCATTTTAATATGTATTTTTATTTTTATACCAAATATTGACATAAATAGGAAAAGTGCAAAAATCAAAAAATACAAAACAAAATACTAATATATAAAAGTGCAAAATCAAAGGGATTACACTATTTCTCACTGAAACATATAACATTCAACTGTAATCTTTCCTAAAGGTAGTCAGTGCCGAATACAAAATATTCATATAAATATGAAAAGTGCACAAAAACAACAACAGACAGACATATTTTAAACAAAATACAGGGCCTTCAGCCAAAAAGAACCCCTTAGTACAAAATATTCATTTTAAAAAGTGCAAAATAGAAATCAAGGCAATAAATGAAAATTTCCGTAAACTTGCTGAAGACAGTTGCAAAAATGTCAAGTACAGTGGGGATGGAAAGTATTCAGACCCCCTTAAATTTTTCACTCTGTTATATTGCAGCCATTTGCTAAAATCATTTAAGTTCATTTTTTTTCCTCATTAATGTACACACAGCTCCCCATATTGACAGAAAAACACAGAATTGTTGATATTTTTGCAGATTTATTAAAAAGAAAAACTGAAATATCACATGGTCCTAAGTATTCAGACCCTTTGCTGTGACACTCATATTTAACTCAAGTGCTGTCCATTTCTTCTGATCATCCTTCAGATGGTTCTACACCTTCATTTGAGTCCAGCTGTGTTTGATTATACTGATTGGACTTTATTAGGAAAGCCACACACCTGTCTATATAAGACCTTACAGCTCACAGTGCTTGTCAGAGCAAATGAGAATCATGAGATCAAAGGAACTGCCTGAAGAGCTCAGAGACAGAATTGTGACAAGGCACAGATCTGGCCAAGGTTACAAAAAAATTTCTGCTGCACTTAAGGTTTCTAAGAGCACAGTGGCCTCCATAATCCTTAAATGGAAGACGTTTGGGACGACCAGAACTCTTCCTAGAGCTGGCCGTCCAGCCAAACTGGGCTATTGGGAGAGAAGAGCCTTAGTGAGAGAGGTAAAGAAGAACCCAAAGATCACTGTGGCTGAGCTCCAGAGATGGGAGAAAGTTGGAGAAAGTCAACCACCACTGCAGCCCTCCACTAGTCGGGACTTTATGGCAGAGTGGACACATGAAAGCCCACATGGAGTTTGCTAAAATACACCCGAAGGGCTCCAAGATGGTGAGAAAAAAGATTCTCTGGTCTGATGAGAGAAGGAAAGAAAGAAAGAAAAAGGGGGACTCAGAAAGAAGGAAGGAAAGAGAAAGAAATAAAGACAAAAAGAATGGAAAGAAAGAGATGAAGAAAGAAAGAAAGAAAGTAAGAAAGAAAGAAAGAAAGAAAGAAAGAAAGAAAGAAAGAAAGAAAGAAAGAAAGAAAGAAAGAAAGAAAGAAAGAGAAGAAAGAAAGAAAGAAAGAAGGAGAAGAAAGAAAGAAAGAAAGAAGGAGAAGAAAGAAAGAAAGAAAGAAAGAAAGAAAGAAAGAAAGAAAGAAAGAAAGAAAGAAAGAAAGAAAGAAAGAAAGAAAGAAGGAGAAGAAAGAAGGAGAAGAAAGAAAGAGAAGAAGGAAGGAGAAGAGAAAGAAAGAAAGAAAGAAAGAAAGAAAGAAAGAAAGAAAGAAAGAAAGAAAGAAAGAAAGAAAGAAAGAAAGAAAGAAAGAAGAAGAAAGAAAGAAAGAAGGAGAAGAAAGAGAGAGAAGAATGAAGGAGAAGAAAGAGAGAGAAGAATGAAGGAGAAGAAAGAGAGAGAAGAATGAAGGAGAAGAGAAAGAAAGAAAGAAAGAAAGAAAGAAAGAAAGAAAGAAAGAAAGAAAGAAAGAAAGAGAGAGAAGAAGGAAGGAGAAGAGAAAGAAGGAAAGAAAGAAAGAAGGAAAGAAAGAAAGAAAGAAAGAAAGAAAGAAGAAAGAAAGAAAGAAAGAAAGAAAGAAGGAAAGAAGGAAAGAAAGAAGGAAAGAAAGAAAGAAAGAAAGAAAGAAAGAAAGAAAGAAAGAAAGAAAGAAAGAAAGAAAGAAAGGAAGGAAAAAAGAAAGAAAGCGAGGGGGATGGAGGAAGAAGGGAAGGAAGAGCATCCCCTACATCAGTGTACTCACTGGGAGGCAGGAGGGACTGGATGGATGGATGGATCAGAATCCCTTTGTCCTGGGCTTCAGCTTGACTCTTCCCGCCCACACATCCCCTTCTCTGAGTCAGAACAGAGAACACTGCCGAGGAGAGTGGGCAGGGCAGACACAGGAGGAGAGGGCGGGAGGAGGAGGAGCAGAAGCTCTCTCTCCTCTTCTGTCTGGCTGTGCGGGCAGCAGGGGGAGGGGGGAGATCTGTCAGAGCAGGCTCTACTGAGTGGCTCTCCCTGTCTGTGATCCGGAGATATAGGGGAGCTCCGATCACACGTCTCACTCGCAGCCTGTATCTCTCCCTGTAGCAGAGCGAGGGGACTCAGGACTGTGTGATGGCGGTGATCTCTGCTGCTGGAAGAGGCAGCTCTCTAATTAGGTATACTAGCCAGCTGTGCGAGGCCCCTGTGACTGCAAGGCCTGAGGCTACCACCTATTTCGCCTAATTAGAGAGCCGCCTCTGTTTACCATCCAACTTGACAGAACTGGAAATGATCTGCAAGGAGGAATGGCAGAGGATCCCCAAATCCAGGTGTGAAAAACTTGTTGCATCTTTCCCAAAAATCCTCATGGCTGTATTAGATCAAAAGGGTGCTTCTACTAAATACTGAGCAACGTGTCTGAATACTTAGGACCATATGATATTCCAGTTTTTCTTTTTTAATAAATCTGCAAAAATGTCAACAATTCTGTGTTTTTATGTCAATATGGGGTGCTGTGTGTACATTAATGAGGAAAAAAAAATGAACGTAAATGTTTTTAGCAAATGGCTGCAATATAACAAAGAGTGAAAAATTTAAGGGGGTCTGAATACTTTCTGTCCCCACTGTATACTCCTATGGAAAAGTTAGTATTATGACATCACAAAGACACATTTCTTGCTTTCATAGAAGCAAAATCATCTATGACACTATCAAAATTAATCTCTTTTGCAATTGCATACTCAATAGAAAGTATACTGAGGTTTGAAAGCCTGTCTTGACCCATAGTTGATCGTAAATAATTTTTAATGAGTTTCAGCTTGCTGAAGCTCCTTTCACAAGATGCAACAGTAACAGGAAGAGTCAAAAAAATGTTAAATGCTGTTTCAATATTTGGATATAGAATAGTCATGTATTATCTGACACAGATCAAGAGGTGTTGCAGATCTTAAATTTGATGGTATAGACTCCATGAAAAATTTAAAGCTTTCAATCTCAGCAGAGATTTCCAAGCCATCCAGATCTTTGTTATACTTGGAAGCCAAGTTAAATGCAGATTTTTGTAATTCTGTCACAGTCATTGTGACAAGAGCAGGGCCATAGAGGAACTCAAAGTCCTGGGATGTTTCCATTAGTGTTTGTGACTTCCATGTCATGTCAGCGATGAGAACATCAAAAACCTTGTTAAAGTAAATTCTAAAACGGTCTTCTTCGCTCAGGTTGACCTGAGCATCGCGGGACTCGTATAAGGCTCTGGTTTTAGGTTTTCTTTGCCTCTTTGGTGGAAATGTTGCAGGAATCTGAAGTTTTTCACATACTTCTGCAGCATAATTAAATATTTCCTGGACATCCATATTACGCATTTCTTGAAAAGTTCGTCTTAAGCCATCAATCATATGAGATGCCTGTAGTATGGAAATCCCCTTGGCTTGGATAGCTTGGTTTACTAGATCGACCCGATTCAAGATTCTGTTCCACAAAAAAAGCGTACACAAAAAACGATAATCAACCTGCAGCAGAAGACTTCCAGATGTTGATACTGATTCGGGATTTGACGAGTTTTCAATAAAGTCCATAAGAGCTTCACATATATCGGTGATCTGTGTAAATAAAGCTTTTATTGCATTTGCTCTTGAAGACCATCAAGTATCTGTATGACCCTTTAGAGTTGTCTTTACAAGCTTTGTTAGAGTTTCCCAGCGGGATGTGGAACTGGAGAAAAATGTAAACATTCTTTGAACAGTTCCGAAAAAGGTTTTAACTTCTAAGCTCACGGAAGCTGCATGTACCCCTGCCAGGTTTAGGCTATGGGCTGCACATGGAACAAATCTTGCATATTTATTTTCTTGCAGAATTCTTGCCTACACACCATTGTATTTGCCAGCCATGTTAGCTGCATTATCATAGCCTTGACCCCTTGCATCCTTAAGGTTAATTCCATCAGTTTTTAACTTAAAAAACCTTGCCTCCTTTATCCTTAATAAAATGGTAGAGCGAACAGTGTTGGCCAATAAACTGATAAATTCATTTTGAATTTTATTGGAGAAGTAACTGACGGTGTGCCTCCGATGTGTTTCAATTTTTTCTTTTAATGAGATGTTGTGATGGCTTATTACTTCTAAAATGTCAAGAAATATACCAGAATGTGGCCTACCAATGACATCTTCTAAACCTCTAAGTGCCAGATTGTTTTTGGCACAAAACAATATGCAATCCAAAATACATTTTAAGATATTTCGCCACTTCTCTTTTTCAGTATCAATAACTTTCTCCAGTTCACCGCCAATTACTTTCCCATCTTTCAAACTTTTTTCCATCACTTTCCACTTTGAATAGCATTCACGATGTTCTGGTGAATTTTTATGTGTAGGTATACGAGAATTCAGGTGTTTCCATGCACAAAATCCCCTTTTTGGGTCGGTTAATGCATAATTGTGCTCGCCAAACAAAATGCATGGAAAGCAAAATATTGAATTTGAGATTTTTGAATAAATCAACCATGCACGATCAATATTTTTACCACTAAGTACATTTTTAGTAAACCAAGTGGCATTGAAAGTGCGTCCTTCTTGTGGTTTACATTTTCCAAAGTCACCATCTTTTCCTTGATCTGGGCCCTTTTCAACCAGATAACACCTAATCTTGCCTGTTAAAGTTGGCCATGAGGGAGGATCGTTTGGGTTAATCGTAATATTAGCTTCAGGCAAAGTATCCTCTAAAGAGGGCTCACTTGGTGTTGTTTGCTTTTCTGATGCTTGGGCTTCAGAAACAAATGGCTCGCTGTCACTCTCTTCTGTACAAAACATGTTCTCCAAACTTTTATCAGCCTTGCTGACAGCAATCATCTCTTGATCTAGGGTGATGACATTTATATTTGTGGCTGAAGTATTGTCAGTTGCAGAACTTGTGCTGGCAACTTCTTCTGATGTGGTGGTATTCAGAGAAACATTGCTTGTGCTTTGTTTCAACCATTTCTGCCACTGTTGAGATAACTTTGTGGCTTCCTCTTCTACCAATTTTCTTCTTTTTCTGAATTCTGCCCCAGATATTTTTTTCGACATTCTTTAGAGAACAATAATACCAAGCAAACTCATGTCAAAACTGGATGTTCATGCAGCAACGGTAAATCAGAGAATACAGACTAAAATATCTAAATATATACATTATATGTGTAAAAAAATAAAACATAGTAAACAGCTTAAACATTTAAAATATCCAAAGAACGTTAAAGTGGAACTTGACTCTCCCAATCAACACTTAAAGCAATAGTAAACCCTCCCACATTAATTCCAATTTCCTAATATTATGAAAGACATCTTAATTAAAAAACGATTGATCACTATGTATATGCATAAAATCTTTATCTTACTATATTTATATATTATTTTTTCCTCATTTCTCTTGTATCTTAGCTGGCACCATTCTCTCTGTGGTCTTCAGCGCCTGATATTATCATTATTTCCGCCCACAGTACATAATTGTTTTGGTAATCCCGCGCATGCGCACTAATAACATAGCCAAGCCTCTTCATAGGCATAGCGACTCACAGCTTGCTCCAGAAACTAGTTAATACAGATGAAACAGTGATCATACCTCCTGGAGCATGCTGAGTAATCAGTTACATCTAATTGCCCAAGTACTGTAACTAGACAAACTAAAAAAACTATATACATAGAGATAAATAGGTGATAGGTGGTATGTCCTATTAGATATGGCACCTCATCCCTGTTAGAGAATATTCAAATGGGGAAAAAGGGGGGATAACGGAGGGAATGGGATTATTGCGGTGCCACAAATAAAGTAGAACAGTTTTATTATAAAAATTTTTTCTTTTTTATTTTAATCAGATCAAAAAAGCTAAAAAATGTACATTAGACATACATATATAGAAAATTACAAAGACAAAAAGAGCACAATATGTGATTCACGATAATGACCGTCACCAAGGATGTTAAAGGGTGATTGCTGGTCACTTGTTCCCAACTAGTTTTGCCAAATCATTGGCTTCATCAGGGGAATGTACAGATTAACACATGAAGTGAAAACACATGCAGGAACTCCAGAACACAGGGAGGACACCACCAGAACACTGAGAACAATAGTCACACTCAGCCCTGTATTTGGCTACAGGGGAATCAAAAGGAGCCCTGATTATATGCAAAAGGAACCTCCGCTGGTGCACGGGAAAAAGAAATTCACGGCGCAGTGATTGAATACAGGGATCACAAAATTATGTATAGCCAGAAAGACAAAAGGGTGCATATAGCTATAAGCGAAGATGCACATCAGACAGGAGATTCCGCCAGTATATAGGCTAAATATTGGAACCTCCCCAACATATCCTTCAGATGGCACCAACTGAATTAGATGATCTTTAACCAGTATCGCCTGACCGACACACTTATCCTACAGCAGGTAAATAAAAAGAAACATTTTTTATAATAAAACTGTTCTAATTTATTTGTGGCACCGCAATAATCCCATTCCCCCCTTTCTCCCCCCCTTTTTCCCCATTTGAATATATATACATAGAGATTACATAGAGAGATTACATTGAGATTATGAGATCTATCTATCTATCTATCTATCTATCTATCTATCTATCTATCTATCTATCTATCTATCTATCTATCTATCTATCTATACACACACACACATATTTTATTTATTTCGAATATTTTAATTCAAATGAAAAGTTGTATGTATATATTTAATTAATTTAGATTAATTAGTTAAACATTTATTAAAATGTAATTAATTAAATATTTGTACTTTTTATGACTTGTATAATAATTGTTGTGCATAATATAACTAAAATTAATGTAATTGATAGATATATATTTATTTAAAAAAATATACATATATTAAATTAAATCAAATGGTTGTCACCACGCACAGATAAGGGTTAAAAGATGTGCCCAGGTGCAAAACAAAGGCTTTAGTTAATACAAATCAAAAAGATAGAGGTTGAAACTCAAGGGTCTTGAGAGATGAATGCTTTCACCTCAGTGAGTACAGCGCTCTCTCTCTATATATTTGTACATATATACATGCACTGTAGACAGTATTGTATTATTGTACACACTGGCGTGGCAGAACTTCACCTGCAGGCTGCGCCCCCCCCTATAGCAAATGGTACCGCCCAGGGCACGTGTCCCTTCCGCCCCTGCCTTGTACCGGCCCTGAGTGTGGGTAAGAAACAGGGACACAGTTACAGGGTCAAGAAGACGGAGGTCAACACCTGAACAGCAGTGCTGACCAGAGAGCCAGGTGGCTCTGTATTTTCCATTTATTTCATTATTGCTTTGTGGAAGATGGACTGTTTTTCTTTTACTTCAATAAACATGGGCCAAAAAAGCCCTTAAACTGCATATCTGGTGTAGATTCAGCTCACTGGTAAGCTCTACACTGAAGCTAATACCCAATATTACAAGTGGTGGAGAATGCGGGCATGACAGAAGAGTTCTAGATCCTCGCATACCAAAAACAGTGAGTAGCAAGAAACTGTGTGTTTTGCAGCAATGCTGTAAAGATCAGCTAATATGAACCAGTGGAGTCTGCATGTGAAAGTATGCTGCTTGCAAGGCTTAAAGAGACAGTACGCCAAATTTTCCTGTGTTTAAAAGGAACTGTGTTAAAAAGCATTGTGGGCCTGATTGCTGAGATGAGAGAAAGAACCCTGTGGCTGGAGGGGCTGTTACCGACAGAACAAGCCCGAGACTGGTGTAAGATGCACTTGGCCGCACTGGAGCAAAGGAAAAAAGGAAAGCAAGCCATTATTTAGTGCAAAGAGTGAGCAGATGGGTGCGGTTGCCATGGCAACAAAGGGAGGATGTGGTCTCCCATAGCAACCGAAGAAAGTCTGTTTGCAGAAAGGAGGAGCTACAGCCGAGATGAGGCTCAAATTCTGAGTGAAGAGGTTTGTGTAAAAGTGTCTGTTGTCACCCCTGGCAACCGTGAAGGAAATTTTGTTCAGCCTGCAGGGGGTGATGGAGAGCACAAAAAAACAGTGGTTTCAAGTTATGGCTGCTTGTGTGAAGTAGTCAGCCCAGAGAAGAGAGCACAGTATCCAGCATCCTGCAAGGGGTATGACCATGTGTGTGGGTCTGCTATTACCCCTGGCAACAGGAAACCTGTTTGGCCTGCAGGGGATGTTGGAAAATACAAGAAGGATGCAATGTTGCCCCGTGTCCATGTGGGGTCATTAGCTTGTGAGAGCACAGCAAAGAAGGGACACAGCCCTCAATTGAAGCTTTCCACACCTGTCAACTGGAATGGTAAGACTGTTACAAATGTGAGAGAGACTGGTCATGGGACTATTCCCTGTGAAGTGGGAGTAAGTCCAGTGAGAAAATCTGCTTTCAGAGACTTGATGCAAATTAATACCCTGTCTAGTAGCAAAGCACAGTTTTAAGGTGAACCTGCAGCAAGCTTGAGGACTGTTAAGGACTTGTCTCCAAGCAATGCCCTTTGTAGCAGAGAGACAAGGGTTCAAGCTAAACCTAATGATGTGGTGTGTACTAACAATTCTGAAAATGGAGATACATTTCTCTCTATGTTGGTGTTTAAAAGGGAAAATGGTTCTGTGCAAAGGACAGGACTGATTCAGCAGAGTGCTGAAGTATATATGTCAGGGGTGACCACTGAGAGATATGTGTCATTGCCCTTAGCAGCCATGACAGGTGCAACAGGGTTGTCCCTGGAGACCTCCCAGGAGCTCATGGTGTCTGAGCTTGAGGTCTCCCAGGATGACTGTGTAGCCACCCCGGCGGGTGAGAGAGTGTCTTATAAAGCAAAAAGTGATATGATAAATATCCCACAGGCTCAAGCTGGTAATGAGCTGGGACAGCCTATGAGAGTCAGGAATGATAATGAAGAATGTATTTCTGAAAATGTTGATGATGAAGGTTTTCCCATGGCAACCACAGGCAGTGCCGCAGAGTTGTCCCTGGAAATCCCATGAGGACTCCCTGTGTTGGAGCCGGCAGGGCTCCAGGACAGCTCTGATACTGTTCAGGTGTAACACAATGGGAAAATAGCTCAAATAGTAGAGCATGAATTATCACAATCTGATGTGGTTGACAGTGACTGGTGCAGGATGCCTGCTGCTAAACCACTCTGTCCACCTGTGTCTCCATGGGCAGAGGAAGCAGTACTACGGAGTGCTGGTGACTGGAGCACAGACAGGATAGACTGGGATAGTCTCGCCATAAAGGTGTTAGCGTGGTGGAAAGAAATTTCTGAAGGTAGTAGTAAGGTGGACACTATTGCTGCTGTGACAAATGGAGAGGCTGCAGGGCCAGTAGACACAGGTGAATTGGCTTTTGCAGAAGTTAACCCTCTCCAGTTGGAAAAATCTCAAAAGGGCGCATACATAGCATAGGTTTTGTCCACAGCAAAAGACATGAGTAATGTTCAGTGTTGCTGAAAATGAGAGGATGAGTGTGACACATGCGTTTTGCAGTGCTCATAGGGAGCCGCAAGTTTTGTCAGTTGCCTCTGAGGTGGAGGCCTCTTTGAGTGTCTCTGCCTCTCAAGTCTTAGCAAATGAATCCCTCCACGTTGTTAGTAAGGGAAAAGTCCCTAGAGTTCTGTGTTTAGATGTGGCATGTCTAGAAATAACTGAGATGTTGTTGGAATTGGAATTGGTGAAAATCTTTCCTCTGTACACCTGCATGTATCCACCGCATATGGGTGACCTGATACTGCGTAGTACCAGTGGAGACAGGTGGTACAGGCAATGTTAAGCAATGTTGATAAAAATTGGTTACTACAATGTTGGTTAATTTTGTGGAAAGTGGTGTCACAGTTCTCTGCGAGAGTGCTTCCAGCGGCAGTTGTATGTGAAAGGCGCCCAAGGGAACTGCTAGAGGAATCAGAAATGATAGACATAGTGGAAGTCTCTCCGTATGCTGGTGTGATGAGTAGGGATGAGCTGAACACCCCACGGTTCAGTTCGCATCCAGAACACGAGAACGGACCAAAAGTTTGCGCAACTTTGCAACTTTCGAACACCGTTAAAAAGTCTATGGGACTCGAACGTGAGAAAACAAAAGTGCAAATTTTAAAGGCCAATATGCAAGTTATTGTCCTAAAAAGGGTTTGGGGATCGGGTCCTGCCACAGGGGACATGTATCAATGCAAAAAAAGTTTTAAAAACGGCCATTTTTTCAGGAGCAGTGATGCTTAAAGTGAAAAAATAAAAGTGAAATATTCTTTTAAATATCGTACCTAGGGTGTCTATAGTATGCCTGTAAAGTGGCACGTATTTTCCGTGTTTTAGAACATTCCTTGCACAAAATGACATTTCTAAATGATTAAAAGTCATTTAAAACTTCTTGCGGCTGTAATGTAATGTCGGGTCCTGGCAAAATGGATCAAAATTATTGAGAAAAACAGCATGGGTAACCCCCCAGCCCATTACCAGCCCCTTTGGGTCTTGTTAGGATATTAAGGGGAACCCCGCACCCAAATTAAAAAAGAAAAGGCGTGGGGCCTCCAGGCCCTATATACTTTGAACAGCAGTATACAGGTGGTCCCAAGAAAGACAGGGACTGTAGGTTTGTTCTTAAGTTGAATCTGTTTGTAATTTGGAACAGGTACATTTTTAAAGTGTAGCTCCAGCCAAAAAATCAGTTTTTAAGCTTTTTGGAAAACATAGGGAAGGGTTATCACCCCTGTAACATTTGTTTTGCTGTCTGTGCCCTTATTCAGAAGATTTCACCTCACTTTCTGTCCCAATTTAATTGGATTTTGAAAATTTGGGGTTTTTAGGGAAACAAGGATTGGTGATAAAGCATCAGTGGATGAGACACCTTTTTCCCATATTAACTCTTACAGGAGAGAATTTCCCTTCCTAGGGGTAGATTTCCTCTCACTTCTTGTTGTCTCCCTCCGTTTGTAAGTAGGAGTTGTTTGTAAGTGGGATGTTTGAAAGTAGGGGCCTGCCCTATATACTCTGCATAAAATTGGGTCTTAGGTGTTGGTGGTACCAGAACACTGTAAGCCCTCAGAGTTACTCTTGGTGGGTGCTGGAACGGACTCTGCTGTGAAATATTATATCAAGAATTGTAAGTACATGCCCCTGTTGAACAGGGTCAGAAAAATTGGGCCTTAGGCTTAGCCATAGGGGCTGCGGGCTAAAAAATTGTCTGAACGCATCTGTCAGATGGCCACCTTCTCCACCACTTCTTCTGTGACTGACCGAAGCCTCAGCAACACGTTGTCCAGGACCAGGAATTTGTAACCTCCCAGGCTCTGGAAACGCGTTTCACAAACCTTTCTACAAGGCCTCTTGAAGATGTTTCATCCTCTGCTCCCTCTGCGACGGCTGGATAAGTTCCGCAAACTTACCCTTGTAACATGGATCAAGGAGGGTTGCCAGCCAGTACTGATACCTCTTCTTGATACCACGAATCCGAGGGTCCTTTTGCAGGATCAGGGAGGCCATGCAGCGTAGGTTTGGTGAGGCATTCGGTCCGGAGTCCTCTGGGTCACTAAGGACGACCTGATCCGCAGCCACCTCCTCCCAGCCATGTACAAGTCCATGGGTTTCTGGGGACTGTAAACGATCCCTTGAAGACTGCTGCTGATGCTGAGTGCTAGGCTCCACCTCCATGCTGACACAATCCTCCTGCTCCACCTCTTCCTGTGTGATCGGTGGGCCTGCAGGAATACTGTCTGGATAAAGGGGGCCTTGAGAGGTAAGGAAGTCCTCCTCTTCCTCCCTCTGTTCTGCCTCAAGTGCCCTGTCCATTATTCCACGCAGCGTGTGCTCCAACAGGTAGACAAGAGGGACAATATCACTGATGCATGCACTGTCACTGCTCACCATCCTCCTGGCCTCCTCAAATGGTGACAGGACAGTGCATGCATCCTTGATCATGAGCCAGTGGCGTGGCGCAAAAAAGCCAAGCTCCCCTGACCCTGTCCTGGTGCCATAGTCACACAGGTACTCATTAATGGCCCTCTGCTGCGTGTGCAGCAGCTGCAGCATGGCCAACCTTGAGTTCCATCTGGTGGGCATGTCACAAATTAGGCGGTTCTTGGGCAGATTGTATTCCTTTTTGAGGTTAGCCAGCTGAGCACTGCATTAAATGACCAGCGGAAATGCACACAGACTTTCCTGGCCTGCCTCAGGAGATCCTGTAAGCCTGGGTACCTGCACAAGAACCGTTGTACCACCAAATTAAGGACGTGAGCCAAACAGGGAACATGGGAGGAGGTTGGTGCCATTGTCGCAAACCACCATTCCTACCTGAAGCTGGCGTGACATCAACCACCTCTGAGCCTGCCCCTTCAGAGGTGACAGAATCTCTGCCCCAGTGTGGCTCCTGTCCCCTAAGCACACCAGCTCAAGCACCGCATGGCATCTTTTTGCCTGAGTACTTGCGTAGCCCCTTGAACGCCTATGAAGCACCGCTGGTTCCAAGGACAAATCTATAGAGGAAGAGGCCATGGAGGAAGAAGAATAGGAGGGGGTGGAGGAGAAAGGTGTGTCAGAATCACCACTAGTAGCATTTTGGAGGCGTGGTGGCGGAACAAGCTCCAACAATACTGCACCCTGTCCCTGCATCCTTCCCAGCTGCCAGCAGGGTCACCAAGTGCGCTGTGAAAGATAGGTAACGTCCCTGTCCATGCCTGCTGGACCATGTGTCAGCAGTAATATGCACCTTACCACTGACCGCCCTGTCCAGCGAGGCCAAGTCATTGCCTTCCACATGCCGGTAGAGAGCCGGAATCGCCTTCCGTGAAAAAAAGTGCGTTTGGGAACCTGCCATTGAGGTACCGTACATTCCAGAAATTCACAAAAGGGGGCAGATTCTACCAGCTGAAAAGGCAGCAGTTGGAGTGCTAGCAATTTAGCCAAGCTAGCATTCAGCCGCTGGGCATGCGGATGGCTGGGACCGAATTTCTTTCACTGGTTTAGCAACTGGGTTAGGCAAATTTGCCTGCTACGATCGGATGTTGGTGTAGCCAATTCTACACCTTCATTCCTCTCAGTGCAGGTTTCTGAGAGAACTGAAGGTATAGTGGGGTTTGAAATCCCAGCTGATGAGGAGCAAGGAGAGGTCTGCCTTGTTCTTTGGTGTGGGTCTTTTAAGTACACTTACCAACGGACTGCATGGGAGTTCGACATATGTCTGGTCAAGCATGTGGTGCCCAAGCGGCTGCTGTTTTTGCCACGCTGGATACGCTTCAGACATATGTAGCAAAAAGCAACGGTCCGATCTGCTGCACATGTCTCAAAAAAGGCCCACACCAAGGAACTTTTGGAAAAACGCGCAGAGTCAGCAACGCCCTGCACATACGGAGCTCTGCGGTGTGATGCAGTCGGTTGGCTGCCCTTAAGCTGGCCCCTCGAGGGCATCCTGCCTTGTTGGAGATGTGCCTCCTCCCCTCTCCTATCAGGCACCCATGTAGAGTCAGTGACCTCATCATCCTCTCCCTCCTCATCACTGGAGCAAACCTGGCAGTATGCTTCAGCTGGGGGAACATGACTGCCAGTTTGTTGTCCTTCTTGGGCACCCCCTCTCTCTGGGCTCACGTTACTGCTTTCTTTAATCTGGGTACCATCATTGGAGCCTTCAAAACACTGCGCATCCTCCTGCAGCATGTACCCAACACTGTGGTCGAACAGTTTGGAGGACTCCTCGGGGCATGATGGTGGGGCTAGGGAAGGAGTGACTGATGACATTGAGCCGATGGAAAAGGCAGCTTTGGCAGCTGCATTGGCAGCCAAAGTACTCTGAGCCCGGGTGACAGAGGATGAGGAGGATGAGGACGGCTTGGTCATCCACTCTACCAACTTTTCTGCATGTTGTGGCTCAACACGGCCAGCTGCCGAAAAAAGGACAAGCGTGCCCCACGGCCACGTGCTGAGGATGCACCGTGTCCACGACCAGCAATGTTTGGCTGTGGACACAGAGCCTGCTTGCCCTCTTTTAGTGGCCTGTGAGCATCTGCCTCTCCTTGTTGGCCTTCCAGACATACTGTATTTGAAGTATTTGTAATGTATTTGAATAGGTACACCAGGAATGGCCTGCAGTTAAATGTAGCTGCACAAAGCTGGGATGTATATATACTGAAGATACTGCAGCTAACTGAATTACCGGCCTGCCTGTAGTATATTAGTAAGAGAACAACAGGAACAGTCTGCAGTGAGATCTAGCTGCACAGTATACAGTACTGAATATACTGCAGCTAACTGAATCAACTGCCTGCCTGTAGCATATTAGGAAAAGAACAACATGAACGGTCTGCAGTGAGATCTAGTTAAACTGAATACAGTATACTGAATATACTGCAGCTAACTGAATGAACTGCCTGCCTGTAGTATATTAGGAACAGAACAACAGGAACGGTCTGCAGCAAGATCTAGCTGCACAGGATACAGTACTACTGAATATACTGCAGCTAACTGAATGAACTGCCTGCCTGTAGTATATTAGGAACAGAACAACAGGAGCAGTCTGCAGCGAGATCTAGCTGCACAGTATACAGTACTGAATACACTGCAGCTAACTGAATGAACTGCCTGTAGTATATTAGGAACAGAACAACAGGAACGGTCTACAGCGAGAGCTAGCTGCACAGGATACAGTACTGAATATACTGCAGCTAACTGAATGAACTGTCTGCCTGTAGTATATTAGGAACAGAACAACAGGAACGGTCTTCAGCGAGATCTAGCTAAACTGGATACAGCATACTGAATATACTGCAGCTAACTGAATGAACTGCCTGCCTGTAGTATATTAGGAACAGAACAACAGGAACGGTCTGCAGCGAGATCTAGCTGCACAGGATACAGTACTGAATATACTGCAGCTAACTGAATAAACTGCCTGCCTGTAGTATATTAGGAACAGAACAACAGGAAGGGTCTGCAGTGAGATCTAGTTAAACTGAATACAGTATACTGAATATACTGCAGCTAACTGAATAAACTGCCTGCCTGTAGTATATTAGGAACAGAACAACAGGAATGGTCTTTAGCGAGATCTAGCTGCACAGGATACAGTACTGAATATACTGCAGCTAACTGAATAAACTACCTGCCTGTAGTATATTAGGAACAGAACAACAAGAACGGTCTGCAGTGAGATCTAGCTAAACTGGATACAGTATACTGAATATACTGCAGCTAACTGAATGAACTTCCTGCCTGTAGTATATTAGAAACAGAACAAGAACGGTCTGCAGCAAGATCTAGCTGCACAGGATACAGTACTACTGAATATACTGCCGCTAACTGAATGAACTGCCTGCCTGTAGTATATTAGGACAAGAACAACAGGAACGGTCTGCAGTGAGATCTAGCTGCACAGGATACAGTCCTGAATATACTGCAGCTAACTGAATGAACTGCATGCCTGTAGTATATTAGAAACAGAACAACAGGAACGGTCTGCAGTGAGATCTAGTTAAACTGAATACAGTATACTGAATATACTGCAGCTAAGTGAATGAACTGCCTGCCTGTAGTATATTAGGAACAGAACAACGGGAATGGTCTGGAGCGAGATCTAGTTGCACAGGATACAGTACTGAATATACTGCAGCTAACTGAATGAGCTGCCTGCCTGTAGTATATTAGGACAAGAACAACAGGAACGGTCTGCAGTGAGATCTAGCTGCACAGGATACAGTCCTGAATATACTGCAGCTAACTGAATGAACTGCATGCCTGTAGTATATTAGAAACAGAACAACAGGAACGGTCTGCAGTGAGATCTAGTTAAACTGAATACAGTATACTGAATATACTGCAGCTAAGTGAATGAACTGCCTGCCTGTAGTATATTAGGAACAGAACAACGGGAATGGTCTGGAGCGAGATCTAGTTGCACAGGATACAGTACTGAATATACTGCAGCTAACTGAATGAACTGCCTGTAGTATATTAGGAACAGATCAACAGGAACGGTCTACAGCGAGAGCTAGCTGCACAGGATACAGTACTGAATATACTGCAGCTAACTGAATGAACTGTCTGCCTGTAGTATATTAGGAACAGAACAACAGGAACGGTCTGCAGTGAGATCTAACTAAACTGGATACAGTATACTGAATATACTGCAGCTAACTGAATGAACTGTCTGCTTGTAGTATATTAGGAACAGAAAAACAGGAACGGTCTGCAGCGAGATCTAGCTGCACAGGATACAGTACTGAATATACTGCAGCTAACTGAATAAACTACCTGCCTGTAGTATATTAGGAACAGAACAACAAGAACGGTCTGCAGTGAGATCTAGCTAAACTGGATACAGTATACTGAATATACTGCAGCTAACTGAATGAACTGCCTGCCTGTAGTATATTAGGAACAGAACAAGAACGGTCTGCAGCAAGATCTAGCTGCACAGGATACAGTACTACTGAATATACTGCCGCTAACTGAATGAACTGCCTGCCTGTAGTATATTAGGAACAGAACAACAGGAACGGTCTGCAGCGAGATCTAGCTGCACAGGATACAGTCCTGAATATACTGCAGCTAACTGAATGAACTGCATGCCTGTAGTATATTTGGAAAATAACAACAGGAACAGTCTACAGCGAGATCTAGCTGCACAGGATACAGTAATGAATATACTGCAGCTAACTGAATAAAGTGTCTGCCCATAGTATATTAGGAACAGAACAACAGGAACGGTCTGCAGCGAGATCTAGCTAAACTGGATACAGTATACTGAATATACTGCAGCTAACTGAATGAACTGCCTGCCCGTAGTATATTAGGAACAGAACAACAGGAATGGTCTGCAGTGAGATCTAGCTGCACAGGAAACAGTACTGAATATACTGCAGCTAACTGAATGAACTGCCTGCCTGTAGTATATTAGGAACAGAACAACAGGAATGGTCTGCAGCGAGATCTAGCTGCACAGGATACAGTACTGAATATACTGCAGCTAACTGAATGAACTGCCTGCCTGTAGTATATTAGGAAAAGAACAGGAACGGTCTGCAGCGAGATCTAGCTGCACAGGATACAGTACTGAATATACTGCAGCTAACTGAATGAGCTGCCTGCCTGTAGTATATTAGGACAAGAACAACAGGAACGGTCTGCAGTGAGATCTAGCTGCACAGGATACAGTCCTGAATATACTGCAGCTAACTGAATGAACTGCATGCCTGTAGTATATTAGAAACAGAACAACAGGAACGGTCTGCAGTGAGATCTAGTTAAACTGAATACAGTATACTGAATATACTGCAGCTAAGTGAATGAACTGCCTGCCTGTAGTATATTAGGAACAGAACAACGGGAATGGTCTGGAGCGAGATCTAGTTGCACAGGATACAGTACTGAATATACTGCAGCTAACTGAATGAACTGCCTGTAGTATATTAGGAACAGATCAACAGGAACGGTCTACAGCGAGAGCTAGCTGCACAGGATACAGTACTGAATATACTGCAGCTAACTGAATGAACTGTCTGCCTGTAGTATATTAGGAACAGAACAACAGGAACGGTCTGCAGTGAGATCTAACTAAACTGGATACAGTATACTGAATATACTGCAGCTAACTGAATGAACTGTCTGCTTGTAGTATATTAGGAACAGAAAAACAGGAACGGTCTGCAGCGAGATCTAGCTGCACAGGATACAGTACTGAATATACTGCAGCTAACTGAATAAACTACCTGCCTGTAGTATATTAGGAACAGAACAACAAGAACGGTCTGCAGTGAGATCTAGCTAAACTGGATACAGTATACTGAATATACTGCAGCTAACTGAATGAACTGCCTGCCTGTAGTATATTAGGAACAGAACAAGAACGGTCTGCAGCAAGATCTAGCTGCACAGGATACAGTACTACTGAATATACTGCCGCTAACTGAATGAACTGCCTGCCTGTAGTATATTAGGAACAGAACAACAGGAACGGTCTGCAGCGAGATCTAGCTGCACAGGATACAGTCCTGAATATACTGCAGCTAACTGAATGAACTGCATGCCTGTAGTATATTTGGAAAATAACAACAGGAACAGTCTACAGCGAGATCTAGCTGCACAGGATACAGTAATGAATATACTGCAGCTAACTGAATAAAGTGTCTGCCCATAGTATATTAGGAACAGAACAACAGGAACGGTCTGCAGCGAGATCTAGCTAAACTGGATACAGTATACTGAATATACTGCAGCTAACTGAATGAACTGCCTGCCCGTAGTATATTAGGAACAGAACAACAGGAATGGTCTGCAGTGAGATCTAGCTGCACAGGAAACAGTACTGAATATACTGCAGCTAACTGAATGAACTGCCTGCCTGTAGTATATTAGGAACAGAACAACAGGAATGGTCTGCAGCGAGATCTAGCTGCACAGGATACAGTACTGAATATACTGCAGCTAACTGAATGAACTGCCTGCCTGTAGTATATTAGGAAAAGAACAGGAACGGTCTGCAGCGAGATCTAGCTGCACAGGATACAGTACTGAATATACTGCAGCTAACTGAAAAAACTGCCTGCTGTAGTATATTAGGAACAGAACAACAGGAATGGTCTGCAGTGATATCTAGTTAAACTAAATACAGTATACTGAATATACTGCAGCTAACTGAATGAACTGCCTGCCTGTAGTAAATTAGGAACAGAACAACAGGAACGGTCTGCAGTGAGATCTAGCTAAACTGGATACAGTATACTGAATATACTGCAGCTAACTGAATGAACTGCCTGCCTGTAGTATATTAGGAACAGAACAACAGGAACGGTCTGGAGCGAGATCTAGTTGCACAGGATACAGTACTAAATATACTGCAGCTAACTGAATGAACTGCCTGCTTGTAGTATATTAGGAACAGAAAAACAGGAACGGTCTTCAGCGAGATCTAGCTGCACAGGATACAGTACTGAATATACTGCAGCTAACTGAATAAACTGCCTGCCTGTAGTATATTAGGAACAGAACAACAGGAACGGTCTGCAGTGAGATCTAGTTAAACTGAATACAGTATACTGAATATACTGCAGCTAACTGGATGAACTGCCTACCTGTAGTATATTAGGAACAGAACAGGAACGGTCTGCAGTGAGATCTAGTTAAACTGAATACAGTATACTGAATATACTGCAGCTAACTGAATGAACTGCCTGCCTGTAGTAAATTAGGAACAGAACAACAGGAACGGTCTGCAGCAAGATCTAGCTGCACAGGATACAGTACTACTGAATATACTGCAGCTAACTGAATGAACTTCCTGCCTGTAGTATATTAGGAACAGAACAACAGGAACGATCTGCATTGAGATCTAGCTAAACTGGATACAGTATACTGAATATACTGCAGCTAACTGAATGAACTGCCTGCTTGTAGTATATTAGGAACAGAAAAACAGGAACGGTCTGCAGCGAGATCTAGCTGCACAGGATACAGTACTGAATATACTGCACCTAACTGAATTAACTGCCTGCCTGCCTGTAGTATATTAGGAAAAGAACAGGAACGGTCTTCAGCAAGATCTAGCTGCACAGGATACAGTACTGAATATACTGCAGCTAACTGAATAAACTGCCTGCATGTAGTATATTAGGAACAGAACAACAGGAACGGTCTGTAGCGAGATCTAGCTGCACAGCATACAGTACTGAATATACTGCAGCTAACTGAATGAACTGCCTGCCTGTAGTATATTAGGAACAGAACAACAGGAACAGTCTGCAGCAAGATTTAGCTGCACAGGATACAGTACTACTGAATATACTGCAACTAACTAAATGAACTGCCTGCCTGTAGTATATTAGGAACAGAACAACAGGAACGATCTGCAGTGAGATCTAGCTAAACTGGATACAGTATACTGAATATACTTCCGCTAATTGAATGAACTGCCTGCGTGTAGTATATTAGGAACAGAACAACAGGAGCGGTCTGCAGCGAGATCTAGCTGCACAGTATACAATACTGAATGCACTTCAGCTAACTGAATGAACTGCCTGTAGTATATTAGGAACAGAACAACAGGAACGGTCTACAGCAAGATCTAGCTGCACAGGATACAGTACTGAATATACTGCAGCTAACTGAATAAAGTGTCTGCCCATAGTATATTAGGAACAGAACAACAGGAACGGTCTGCAGCGAGATCTAGCTAAACTGGATACAGTATACTGAATATACTGCAACTAACTGAATGAACTGCCTGCCCCTAGTATATTAGGAACAGAACAACAGGAATGGTCTGCAGTGAGATCTAGCTGCACAGGAAACAGTACTGAATATACTGCAGCTAACTGAATGAACTGCCTGCCTGTAGTATATTAGGAACAGAACAACAGGAATGGTCTGCAGCGAGATCTAGCTGCACAGGATACAGTACTGAATATACTGCAGCTAACTGAATGAACTGCCTGCCTGTAGTATATTAGGAAAAGAACAGGAACGGTCTGCAGCGAGATCTAGCTGCACAGGATACAGTACTGAATATACTGCAGCTAACTGAATAAACTGCCTGCCTGTAGTATATTAGGAACAGAACAACAGGAATGGTCTGCAGTGAGATCTAGTTAAACTAAATACAGTATACTGAATATACTGCAGCTAACTGAATGAACTGCCTGCCTGTAGTAAATTAGGAACAGAACAACAGGAGCGGTCTGCAGCGAGATCTAGCTGCACAGTATACAATACTGAATGCACTTCAGCTAACTGAATGAACTGCCTGTAGTATATTAGGAACAGAACAACAGGAACGGTCTACAGCAAGATCTAGCTGCACAGGATACAGTACTGAATATACTGCAGCTAACTGAATGAACTGTCTGCCTGTAGTATATTAGGAACAGAACAACAGGAACGGTCTGCAGTGAGATCTAGCTAAACTGGATACAGTATACTGAATATACTGCAGCTAACTGAATGAACTGCCTGCTTGTAGTATATTAGGAATAGAAAAACAGGAACGGTCTGCAGCGAGATCTAGCTGCACAGGATACAGTACTGAATATACTGCAGCTAACTGAATAAACTGCCTGCCTGTAGTATATTAGGAACAGAACAACAGGAACGGTCTGCAGCGAGATCTAGCTGCACAGCATACAGTACTGAATATACTGCAGCTAACTGAATTAACTGCCTGCCTGTAGTATATTAGGAAAAGAACAGGAACGGTCTGCAGCAAGATCTAGCTGCACAGGATACAGTACTGAATATACTGCACCTAACTGAATAAACTGCCTGCCTGTAGTATATTAGGAACAGAACAACAGGATCGGTCTGTAGCGAGATCTAGCTGCACAGGATACAGCACTGAATATACTGCAGCTAACTGAATGAACTGCCTGCTTGTAGTATATTAGGAACAGAACAACAGGATCGGTCTGTAGCGAGATCTAGCTGCACAGGATACAGCACTGAATATACTGCAGCTAACTGAATGAACTGCCTGCTTGTAGTATATTAGGAACAGAACAACAGGAACGGTCTGCAGCGAGATCTAGCTAAACTGGATACAGTATATATATATATATATATATATACACACACAATTCCTGGAATGTATGTATATATATATATATATATATATATATATATATATACTAAATATACTGGAGCTAACTGAATCAACTGTCTGCTCAATCTATCTAAATGAAATTAAATGACACACTCTCTCTCTCTTGAACGCCGGAACACACTACACAAGGCTGACGTGCAGGCGGCCTTATATAGTGTGTGGCATGTACTTATTCCCTTGAGCCATAATTGGCCAAATGCACCCTGCCTTTGGCCAATTATGGCTCTGTTTGCTTACGGCGCTATGATTGGCCAAAGCAGGAGGGTCATAGTGCATGCTTGGCCAATCATCAGCCAGCAAACCACTGCGATGACGCAGTGCATTATAGGCTGTGATGTGTCGCTCCAATTTGGCGCGAACGGCCCATAATGTTCGATCTTCGTCGAACGATCGAACAGCCGATGTTCGTCACGAACTCAAAGCTCATCCCTAGTGATGAGGTGCATTCTTGCTGGTGCAGTCTGAGGTGCACCTGAGCAGTGGTTGGTACGTGGCGCATGTGCTGTCTCACCCGCTGGACCTCATGTAAAGAAAGGGCCCAGAACAGACGCAGTAGTAGTGGGAATTCAACTCATCACTCGCAGGGAGGTGCAGGTTGAGGTACCAATGGACACAGAAATGGTTAAAGAGATTGGGGTTAAAGAGATTGGGGTTGAAAAATGGGGCGAAAAATGTACGTTGGTAGGGCAGCCGCTTTTGGAGTGTTGGACAACAGGGGCAATGTGAAACTGCGGGAATGTCCCATAAGGAATAACTGCCTGCCTGTAGATGGTCCCTCCATAGACACTGTCCTAGCAAACAAGGTGACAAGAAGTCCTGATGACAATAATAATATTAAGTTGAATAACCCCTTGTGGAACATTGCTATTGAGGTTAAACAGAAGGATGTGGTGTTGATCTCAGATGGTTTGGTTGCCAAGGGTAACCACACAGGGGTTAGTGAACCTGGGAAACGGATGTTGTTGGTCAGTGTTGTGTCAGGTAGTGAGAAAGGTCAGTCCCTGACAGGTTTCATGAAAGTGGGTCCCCAACAGACCCAAGAGAGTAGGTCTATGGGGAAAAAAAGAAAGGGAGAATCCCGTGGCCAGAAGGTGGAAGGGATAGAGAGGTTAGTGGGAGCCCACGGTTCAGGAAGATGTACTGGAAGAAGATGTGGGTGGAGTGCCCCTTTAGAAAAAAGGTTGGGCAGATTAGGACTCCTGCTGCTGATATTTGGCACAGAAGTGCCAAGGTTAAGTGCTGGTGGAAACATACCCGGAAAAAGAAATGGGCCTACACAGCTAAAGGCTGGCACAGAGGTGTCCCATTCATAGTGACAGGTTTATGTGTTCCTCCCTCTGGTTCGAAACAAGGGGGGAGGATATGTGGCATTGGGACCCTGTGCTACCTGGAATATTGCTGGTTTACACCAGATTTTGGAGAGAAAGGCACTCTGATTGCACAGCTGTGTGCTGGGCTATTTAGTTGTGACCGGGCTATAGCTCAGGGCCCCACCCGACAGACAGCAAGTCTGTGCATGGGAGTCAGGTGGACTCCCATTCCTCTGCAGGAGTCAGAGACTGCATGAGTGCAGCCAGAGCATGCATATCTGCAGGATGTACTTTGTGACAGAACAGCAAGGCGCTGATCAGGAGTAAGCTAGGAGAGAGCTTAACTCAAGGAAACCCTTTTGTTCTAAGGAGCAGACCTAGGGCCTAGGCTACAGGTCTGAAGCAGCCGTGTGGCAATAACGTAAGCCAGGAAGCTGTAAGAGAAAGTTTCACCAGCGGTACGGTGTGGGTACCAAACAGGGACACAGTTACAGGGTCAAGAGGACCGAGGTCAACGCCTGAATAGCAGTGCTGACCAGAGAGCCAGGTGGCTCTGTATTTTCCATTTATTTCATTATTGCTTTGTGGAAGAAACCCCTGCGTGGAAATCCTGGATGGACTGTTTTTCTTTTACTATAATAAACATGGGCCAAAAAAGCCCTTAAATTGCATATCTGGCGTAGATTCAGCTCACTGGTAAGCTCTACACTGAAGCTAAATAACCCCCAATATTACTGCAGCTAACTAAATCGCCTGCCTGCTCAATCTAAATGAAATGACACTCTCTCGGTCAACGCTAGGGATGAGCTTCGTGTTCGAGTCGAACCCATGTTCGACTCGAACATCGGCTGTTCGGTCGTTCGCCGAATTGCGAACGATATGGGCTGTTCGCCCCAAAATTCACTGTGGCATCGCAGTGCATTGCTGGCTGATGATTGGCCAAGCATGCACTATGACCCGCATGCTTGGCCAATCACAGGGCCGCCTGAACAGAGAGCCATAATTGGCCAAAGCCAGGGAGGCTTTGACCAATTATGGCTCAGGGGATTTAGTACATGCCCCACACTATATAAGGCCGCCTGCACAGCGGCCCTGTGTAGTGTGTGTTCCAAGGTTCATTGAGAGAGAGAGAGAGAGTGACATTTGATTTGAGTTAGATAGATTAGGCAGAACAGTTAGTCAGTTAGCTGCACTTACAATGTATTGTGTATATATATATATGCATCCCAGGTGTTGCATATATATATATATATATATATACACTGTATTCAGTTCAGCTAGATCCGTTCCTGTTATCTTCCTACTGACGGGCAGGCTTGTCTTGTTACAGTATTTACAGCTACCTGAAGAAAATTACTGGTGTTCTTTTGATCCTATTAGTACCACAGTCAGGCAGCTAGACTATTTACAGTTAGTGCAGTGCGTCCTGCTCACAGTGTTCAGCTAGATCCGTTCCTGTTATCTTCTTACTGACAGGCAGGCTTGTCTTGTTACAGTATATACAGCTACCTGAAGAAAATTGCTGGTGTTCTTTTGATCCTATTAGTACCACAGTCAGGCAGCTAGCCTATTTACAGATAGTGTAGTGCGTCCTGCTCACAGTGTTCAGCTAAAACTACAAGTTAGTGGGGTGCGTCCTGCTCACAGTGTTCAGCTAAACCTACAAGTTAGTGGGGTGCGTCCTGCTCACAGTGCTCAGCTAAACCTACAAGTTAGTGGGGTGCGTCCTGATCACAGTGTTCAGCTAAACCTACAAGTTAGTGGGGTGCATCCTGCTCACAGTGTTCAGCTAAACCTACAAGTTAGTGCAGTGCGTCCTGCTCACAGTGTTCAGCTAAACCTACAAGTTAGTGGGGTGCGTCCTGCTCACAGTGTTCAGCTAAACCTACAAGTTAGTGGGGTGCGTCCTGATCACAGTGTTCAGCTAAACCTACAAGTTAGTGGGGTGCGTCCTGCTCACAGTGTTCAGCTAAACCTACAAGTTAGTGTGGTGTGTCCACCTCACAGTGTTCAGCTAAACCTACAAGTTAGTGGGGTGCGTCCTGCTCACAGTGTTCAGCTAAACCTACAAGTTAGTGGGGTGCATCCTGCTCACAGTGTTCAGCTAAACCTACAAGTTAGTGCAGTGCGTCCTGCTCACAGTGTTCAGCTAAATCTACAAGTTAGTGGGGTACGTCCTGTTCACAGTGTTCAGCTAAACCTACAAGTTAGTGGGGTGCGTCCACCTCACAGTGTTCAGCTAAACCTACAAGTTAGTGGGGTGCGACCTGTTCACAGTGTTCAGCTAAACCTACAAGTTAGTGGGGTGCGTCCTGCTCACAGTGTTCAGCTAAACCTACAAGTTAGTGGGGTGCTTCCTGATCACAGTGTTCAGCTAAACCTACAAGTTAGTGGGGTGCGTCCTGCTCACAGTGTTCAGCTAAACCTACAAGTTAGTGTGGTGTGTCCACCTCACAGTGTTCAGCTAAACCTACAAGTTAGTGGGGTGCGTCCAGCTCACAGTGTTCATCTAAACCTACAAGTTAGTGGGGTGCGTCCTGCTCACAGTGTTCAGCTAAACCTACAAGTTAGTGGGGTGCTTCCTGATCACAGTGTTCAGCTAAACCTACAAGTTAGTGGGGTGCGTCCAGCTCACAGTGTTCATCTAAACCTACAAGTTAGTGGGGTGCGTCCTGCTCACAGTGTTCAGCTAAACCTACAAGTTAGTGTGGTGCATCCACCTCACAGTGTTCAGCTAAACCTACAAGTTAGTGGGGTGCGTCCTGCTCACAGTGTTCAGCTAGATCCGTTCCTGTTATCTTCTTACTGACAGGCAGGCTTGTCTTGTTACAGTATATACAGCTACCTGAAGAAAATTACTGGTGTTCTTTTGATCCTATTAGTACCACAGTCAGGCAGCTAGACTATTTACAGTTAGTGCAGTGCGTCCTGCTCACAGTGTTCAGCTAAACCTGCAAGTTAGTGGGGTGCGTCCTGCTCACAGTGTTCAGCTAAACCTACAAGTTAGTGGGGTGCATCCTGTTCACAGTGTTCAGCTAAACCTACAAGTTAGTGGGGTGCGTCCACCTCACAGTGTTCAGCTAAACCTACAAGTTAGTGCAGTGCGGCCTGCTCACAGTGTTCAGCTAGATCCGTTCCTGTTATCTTCTTACTGACAGGCAGGCTTGTCTTGTTACAGTATATACAGCTACCTGAAGAAAATTACTGGTGTTCTTTTGATCCTATTAGTACCACAGTCAAGCAGCTAGACTATTTACAGTTAATGCAGTGCTTCCTGCTCACAGTGTTCAGCTAAACCTACAAGTTAGTGGGGTGCTTCCTGCTCACAGTGTTCAGCTAAACCTACAAGTTAGTGGGGTGCGTCCTGTTCACAGTGTTCAGCTAAACCTACAAGTTAGTGGGGTGCGTCCACCTCACAGTGTTCAGCTAAACCTACAAGTTAGTGGGGTGCGCCCTGCTCACAGTGTTCAGCTAGATCCGTTCCTGTTATCTTCTTACTGACAGGCAGGCTTGTCTTGTTACAGTATATACAGCTACCTGAAGAAAATTACTGGTGTTCTTTTGATCCTATTAGTACCACAGTCAGGCAGCTAGACTATTTACAGTTAGTGCAGTGCGTCCTGCTCACAGTGTTCAACTAAACCTACAAGTTAGTGGGGTGCGTCCTGCTCACAGTGTTCAGCTAAACCTACAGGTTAGTGGGGTGCGTCCTGTTCACAGTGTTCAGCTAAACCTACAAGTTAGTGGGGTGCGTCCACCTCACAGTGTTCAGCTAAACCTACAAGTTAGTGCAGTGCGTCCTGTTCACAGTGTTCAGCTAGATCTGTTCCTGTTATCTTCTTACTGATAGGCAGGCTTGTCTTGTTACAGTATATACAGCTACCTGAAGAAAATTACTGGTGTTCTTTTGATCCTATTAGTACCACAGTCAGGCAGCTAGACTATTTACAGTTAGTGCAGTGCGTCCTGCTCACAGTGTTCAGCTAAACCTACAAGTTAGTGGGGTGCGTCCTGCTCACAGTGTTCAGCTAAACCTACAGGTTAGTGGGGTGCGTCCTGTTCACAGTGTTCAGCTAAACCTACAAGTTAGTGGGGTGCGTCCACCTCACAGTGTTCAGCTAAACCTACAAGTTAGTGCAGTGCGTCCTGTTCACAGTGTTCAGCTAGATCTGTTCCTGTTATCTTCTTACTGACAGGCAGGCTTGTCTTGTTACAGTATATACAGCTACCTGAAGAAAATTACTGGTGTTCTTTTGATCCTATTAGTACCACAGTCAGGCAGCTAGACTATTTACAGTTAGTGCAGTGCGTCCTGCTCACAGTGTTCAGCTAAACCTACAAGTTAGTGGGGTGCGTCCTGCTCACAGTGTTCAGCTAAATCTATAAGTTAGTGGGGTGCGTTCTGTTCACAGTGTTCAGCTAAACCTATAAGTTAGTGGGGTGCGTCCACCTCACAGTGTTCAGCTAAACCTACAAGTTAGTGGGGTGCGTCCTGCTCACAGTGTTCAGCTAGATCTGTTCCTGTTATCTTCTTACTGACAGGCAGGCTTGTCTTGTTACAGTATATACAGCTACCTGAAGAAAATTACTGGTGTTCTTTTGATCCTATTAGTACCACAGTCAGGCAGCTAGACTATTTACAGTTAGTGCAGTGCGTCCTGCTCACAGTGTTCAGCTAAACCTACAAGTTAGTGGGGTGCGTCCTGCTCACAGTGTTCAGCTAAATCTACAAGGTAGTGGGGTGCGTTCTGTTCACAGTGTTCAGCTAAACCTACAAGTTAGTGGGGTGCGTCCACCTCACAGTGTTCAGCTAAACCTACAAGTTAGTGGGGTGCATCCTGCTCACAGTGTTCAGCTAGATCCGTTCCTGTTATCTTCTTACTGACAGGCAGGCTTGTCTTGTTACAGTATATACAGCTACCTGAAGAAAATTACTGGTGTTCTTTTGATCCTATTAGTACCACAGTCAGGCAGCTAGATTATTTACAGTTAGTGCAGTGCGTCCTGCTCACAGTGTTCAGCTAAACCTACAAGTTAGAGGGGTGCGTCCTGCTCACAGTGTTCAGCTAAACCTACAAGTTAGTGGGGTGCGTCCTGCTCACAGTGTTCAGCTAAACCTACAAGTTAGTGTGGTGCGTCCACCTCACAGTGTTCAGCTAAACTTACAAGTTAGTGGGGTGCGTCCTGCTCACAGTGTTCAGCTAAACCTACAAGTTAGTGGCGTGCGTCCACCTCACAGTGAACAGCTAAAGCAACCAGTAGAAGGTTGGTGGTGTTCTCATACTACAGGCAGGCAGTTGATTTTGCTAGCTGCAGTATCAGTACATATATATATATATAAATATATATATATATCCCAGCTTAGTGCAGCTACAGGCCATTAGTATGTCTGGAAGGCCAAGAAGGAGAGGCAGACAGTCACAAGCCAATAAGAGAGGGCAAGCAGGCTCTGTGTCTAGTGCTGGTCGTGGAGACGGTGCATCCTCATCAGCACGTGACCGTGGGACACGCTTGGCCTTTTTTTCGGCAGCTGGCCATGTTGAGCAGCAACATGCGGAAGACTTGGTCGAGTGGATGACCAAGCCGTCCTCATCCTCCTCATCCTCTCTCACCCATGCCCAGGGTACTTTGTCTGGTAAAGCAGCGGCCTCTTCCCTCGGCTCAATTTCATCAGTGACTCCTTCCCTAGCCCCACCATTTCCTCCTGAGGAGTCCCTCGAACTGTTTGACCACAGTGTTGGGTACATGCTCCAGGAGGATGCCCAGCGTTTGGAAGGCTCTGATGATGATACTGAGCTCGATGAAGGCAGTAACATGAGCACGGACAGAGGGAGTGCCCAAGAAGGACAGCAATCTGGCAGTCATGCTCCCCCTGCTACAGCATACTGACAGGTTTGCTCCAGTGATGAGGAGGGAGGGGATGATGAGGTCACTGACTCAACGTGGGTGCCTGATAGGAGAGAGGAGGAGGAGGAGAAGGAGGCGGCACATCACCAACGAGGCAGGATGCCCTCCAGGGGCCAGCCTAAGGGCAGCACATTGACTGCATCACACCCCAAAGCTCCACATGTGCAGGGCACTGCAGTCTCTGCTCGTTATTCAAAAAGTTCTTTGGTGTGGGCCTTTTTTGAAACGAGTGCATCAGATCGCACCGCTGCTATTTGCAACATATGTCTCAAGCATATCTCGTGTGGCCAAAACATCTCCCGCTTGGGTACCACATGCTTGACCAGACATATGTTGACCTGCCATGCAGTTCGTTGGCAAGAGTATCTAAAAGACCCACACCAAAAAACAAAGAGGACCTCTCCTTGCTCCGCTTTAGCTGAGATCTCCAACCCCACTATACCTTCAGTCCTCTCTGAGACCTGCACTGAGAGGAATGAAGGTGTAGAATTAGGTGTGTCACAGCCAAGTACTTGTGGGCAATCTGCTTTTTGTACACCGACGTCAGATTGTACCAGGCAAATTTCCCTGCCCCAGCTGCTGCACCGCCGAAAGAAATTTGCTCCCAGCCATCCACATGCCCAGCGGTTGAATGCTAGCTTGGCAAAATTGCTAGCACTTCAACTGCTGCCTTTTCAGTTGGTAGACTCTGCCCCCTTCCGTGAGTTTGTGGAATGTGCGGTTCCTCAGTGGCAGGTACCCAAACGCCACTTTTTCTCACGGAAGGCGATTCCGGCTCTCTACCGGCATGTGGAAGGCAATGTCCATGCCTCGCTGGACAGGGTGGTCAGTGGTAAGGTGCATATTACTGATGACTCATGGTCCAGCAGGCATGGACAGGGACGTTACCTAAGTTTCACGGCGCATTGGGTAACTCTGCTGGCAGCTGGGAAGGATGCAGGACAAGGTGCAGTAGTGTTGGAGGTTGTTCCGCCACCACGCCTCCAAAATGCTAATGATTGTGACACACCTCTCTCCTCCACCCCCTCCTCTTCTTCTTCCTCCATGGCCTCTTCCTGTGCTTTGTCCTCGGAACCAGCGGTGCTCCGTAGCCGTTCACGGGGCTACGCAAGTACGCAGGCCAAAAGATGCCATGCGGTGCTTGAGCTGGTGTGCTTGGGGGACAGGAGCCACACTGGGGCAGAGGTTCTGTCAGCTCTGCAGGGGCAGTTTCAGAGGTGGTTGACGCCAACTTAAGGCAGGAATGGTGGTTTGCGACAATGGCACCAACCTCCTCTCTGCCCTCCGACAGGGACAAATGACCCATGTGCCCTGTTTGGCTCACGTCCTTAACTTGGTGGTGCAGCGGTTCTTGGGCAGGTACCCGGGCTTACAGGATGTCCTGAGGCAGGCCAGGAAAGTCTGTGTGCATTTCCGCCGGTCATATAATGCCAGTGCTCAGCTGACGGACCTCCAAAAGTAGTTTAACCTGTCCAAGAACCGCCTAATCTGTGACATGCCCACCAGGTGGAACTCAATGTTGGCCATGCTGTAGCGGCTGCACACACAGCAGAGGGCCATCAATGAGTACCTGTGCGACTATGGCACCAGGACAGGGTCAGGGGAGCTTGTTTTTTTTTCCCCACGCCAGTGGGCCATGATCAGGGATGCATGCACTGTCCTGTCACCATTTGAGATGGCCATGAGGATGGTGAGCAGTGACAGTGCATGCATCAGTAACACTGTCCCCCTTGTCCACCTGTTGGAGCACACGCTGCGTGGAATAATGGACAGGGCACTTGAGGCAGAACAGAGGCAGGAAGAGGAGGACTTCCTTAGCTCTCAAGGCCCCCTTTATCCAGACAGTGTTCCTGCGTGCCCGCCGATCACACAGGAAGAGGACGAGGAGGAGGAGGAGGAGGAGGAGGAGGAGGAGGAGGAAGATTGTGTCAGTATGGAGGTGGAGCCTGACACTCAGCATCAGCAGCAGTCTTTAAGGGATCAGTCCCAAGAAACACATGGACTTGTACGTGGCTGGGAGGAGGTCCTGCGGACCATGTCGTCCTTAGTGACCCAGAGGACTCCGGACCGAATGCCTCAGCAAACCTACGCTGCATGGCCTCCCTCATCCTGCAAAGCCTGCGTAAGGATCCTCGTATTCATGGTATCAAGGAGAAGGACCAATACTGGCTGGCAACCCTCCTTGATCCACGTTACAAGGGTAAGGTTGCGGACCTTATCTTGCCATCGCAGAGGGAGCAGAGGATGAAACATCTTCGGGAGGCCTTGCAGAAAGGTCTGTGCAACGCGTTCCCAGAGACTGGGAGGTTACAAACTCCTGTTTCTGGACGTGTTGCTGAGGCTTCGGTCAGTCAAAGAAGGAGCGGTGGAGAAGGTGGACGTCTGACCGATGCGTTCAGACAATTTTTTGGTCTGCAGTCCCAAGGTATGATCGGTTCCAGCAACCATCGCCAGCGTCTGTTTTACATGGTGCAGGAATACCTAGGGGCAAGATCAGACTTGGACACCTTTCCCACCGAAAATCCTCTGGGTTACTGGGTCTTGAGGATGGATCACTGGTCAGAGCTTGCACAGTGTGCAATTGAGCTACTGGCCTGTCCTGCATCCAGCGTTCTTTCGGAACGCACATTCAGTGCTGCTGGAGGCGTGGTAACCGATCACAGGGTGCGTCTGTCCACCGACTCGGTCGATCGACTGACCTTCATAAAAAGGAATCAGTCTTGGATCACCACCAGCTACCAAGCACCTGATGCTGATGTAACCGAATAATTTTTTTTGAAATCTCAGATCCCTTCAAAGACTGCCTATGCTGATGCTGAGTGACTATCCCTGAGTAATTATCCTCTTCCTCCTCAATCATCACGCTGATAGCTTGTAAGAACATTTTTGGTTCTGGGCGCCACCACCAGTGCCTAAGGCCCAATTTTTCTGCCCCTGTTTAACAGGGGTGTGTAATTACAATTTTTGATGCAATACTTTGCAGCAGGGCTCCTTCCTGCGTTCCAACTAGAGTGTCTGTGAGGGGTTGCAGTGTTGTGGCACCAGTCCCTAAGGCCCAATTTTTCTGCCCCTGTTTAACAGGGGCGTGTAATTACAATTTTTGATGCAATACTTTGCAGCAGGGCTCGTTCCTGCGTTCCAACTAGAGTGTCTGTGAGGGGTTGCAGTGTTGTGGCACCAGCACCAGTGCCTAAGGTCCAATTTTTCTGCCCCTGTTTAACAGGGGCGTGTAATTACAATTTTTGATGCAATACTTTGCAGCAGGGCTCGTTCCTGCGTTCCAACTAGAGTGTCTGTGAGGGGTTGCAGTGTTGTGGCACCAGCACCACCACCACCACCACCAAAGGCCCAATTTTTCTGCCCCTGTTCAACAGGGGCATGTAATTACAATTCTTGATCTAATATTTCACAGCAGGGCCCTGTGAGGGCTTACGTTGTTGTGGCCACAACAACACCTAAGGCCCAAATTTCTGCTGAGTATATAGGGCAGGCCCCTACTTTCAAACATCTAACTTACAAACGACTCCTACTTGCAAACGGAAGGAGACAACAGGAAGTGAGATGAAATCTACCCCTAGGAAGGGAAATTCTCTCCTGTAGGAGTTAATATGGGAAAAACATTTCTCCTTTCCACTGATGCTTTCCAACCCTTGTTCCACAAAAAAACCCAAATTCTCAAAAAGCATGTGTCATTGGGACAAAAAGTGAGGTGAAATCTTCTAAAGAGGAGGAAAGACAGCAAAACAAATGTCACAGGGGTGATAACCCTTTCCTATGTTTTCACAAAAGCTTAAAAAAGATTTTTTGGCTGGAGCTAAACACGTTAAAAATGTACCCATTCAAAATGACAAACAGATTCTACTTAACAACAAACCTACAGTCCCTGTCTTGTTTGCACCGCCTGTATACTGCTGTTCAAAGTATATAGGGCCTGGTTGCCCCACACCTTTGCTTATTTTAATTTGGGTGCGGGGTTCCCCTTAATATCCATACAAGACCCAAAGGGCCTGGTAATGGACTGGGGGGTACCCATGCCGTTTGTCTCACTGCTTTTCATCCATATTGCCAGGACCCGACATTACATTAAACCCGCAAGCAGTTTTAAATGAGATTTTTTCCTTTAAAAATGACATTTGGTGCAGGGACTGTTCTAAACACGGGAAACACGCGTTTAAGCATCATTAAAATCACTGCTCCCGAAAAAACGGCTGTTTTTAAAAGTTTTTTTTGCATTGATACATGCAGTGGCGGAATTATAGGGGTCGCTGAGGTTGAAGGCCCCCCTTTATACAGTACTTTGATAGGGGGAGCGGAGACAAGCTCCTCGATCCTAAGCCGAACTGTATTCGGCACTGTGCAGGGAGCTGCTCACATTGATTACAAAGTGAAAGCAGTGTGTGCTGTGCTCTTTGTCTCCCCTACAGTGCAGTACCCGGCAGGAAGAGCTAAGGTGAAGGTCTGCCATTTTTTACCTACTGTATGTGTGTTTATACGTATGTGCATGTATGTATATGTGTGTGTATGTGTGTGTGCATGTATGTGTGTGAGTGTGTGTGCATCTACAGTATGTATATGTGCATGTATGTGTATGTATGTTCAATGGCGGTGCGTCCATAGGCGCGCATGGGTGCCACCCCCTCTCTCCAGGCACCCCTCTATCACAAATAGATAGATTTATGCATAGCATGAATCTATCTATGGCCGCCACTGCCTCCCCTATTCAGAAGCCTGGCCCCTTTTTGGATGCCGGGCGCCTGAATTACACCGGCAGGGGTGTTTTTAAAGCATTAATAGGCTTCAAAATAGGTGAACTGCGAGTGCCATGCTTGATGCTTGGCGCTCACAGTCCACCCAGGTGTGTTAGAAAAGCGAATAAATATTCGCTGAAACGACAGGCGCCGCTATTGGATGCCTATCAGGAGGAGAGGATGGGAGGAGACTCATGGAGGACCCCGCTCGTCGACGTCACCCGCTGCCCCACCAAGACAGGGTAAGTGCCGGGCAGACTGCGAGCGGGCAGGGGGGGTCACAGTGGCAGCATTTGATGGCACAGTGGCTGCGTTTTAGGGCACAGTGGCTGCGTTTGATGGGCACAGTGGCTGCATTTCATAGGCACAGTGGTGGCAATTGATGGGCACAGTGGCTGCGTTTGAGGGCACAGTGGTGGCAATTGATGTGCACAGTGGCTGCATTTGATGGGCACAGTGGCTGCGTTTGATGGGCACAGTGGCTGCATATGATGGGCACAGTGGCTGCATATGATGGGCACAGTGGTGGCAATTGATGTGCACAGTGGCTGCGTTTGATGGGCACAGTGAGGCTGCAATTGATGCGTTTTTTAAAGAATTTTTCAGTTTGCTTGCGCCCCCCAAAAAATTTTGAGCACCATCTGCCACTGGTTTATATGTGTGTATTTATGTATGTATGTGTGTGTGTGTGTGTGTGTGTGTATGTATGTGTGTTTACATGTATATATGCACATTTTATGTATGCGCTTTTAATCCTGACCCCCTTTATGTGTCTCATTAGAACCGATTTTTTTTTTTTTTTTTGCTTGTTCATAGTACCAGCAAAAAAAATGCTATTCCTCTGAAAAGTGATCCATGCTCAGATCGCTTTTCAGAGGCATTTGACAGCCGGTAAAGAGGCAATATGTTGCCTCCTGACCGCCTGTTTTAACTATGCTGCCACTGCATGCAATGCACACAGTTGCAGGGTGGTTGCAGTGCAGCCACTTCAAGGGTGCCCTGACTGGAAAAAGATTGAGAAACACCGACATAGAGGAACCGATCTCTCCATTTTCCTCCTGCAGCCGCTGAATGCATGTGGGAGGGAGAGGAGGAGAAGCGGGGGGGGGGATCTATTCCTTTATATGCAGCCACCCACTTGCGACCGGACCCTGGTGTTCCGCGATCTGGCTCGGAGAAAAGAGCCCTGTCCGAGGGTCAGGGGGGCCCTTAATGGTTTCTTGCATTGGGGCCCTGAAGATTCTAGTTACGCCTCTGGATACATGTCCCCTGGGGTAGGACCCGGGTCCCCAAACCCTTTTTAGGACAATACCATGCAAATTAGCTGCAATGGGCACAGTGAGGCTGCAATTGATGCGTTTTTTAAAGAATTTTTCAGTTTGCTTGCGCCCCCCAAAAAATTTTGAGCACCATCTGCCACTGGTTTATATGTGTGTATTTATGTATGTATGTGTGTGTGTGTGTGTGTGTATGTATGTGTGTTTACATGTATATATGCACATTTTATGTATGCGCTTTTAATCCTGACCCCCTTTATGTGTCTCATTAGAACCGATTTTTTTTTTTTTTTTTGCTTGTTCATAGTACCAGCAAAAAAAATGCTATTCCTCTGAAAAGTGATCCATGCTCAGATCGCTTTTCAGAGGCATTTGACAGCCGGTAAAGAGGCAATATGTTGCCTCCTGACCGCCTGTTTTAACTATGCTGCCACTGCATGCAATGCACACAGTTGCAGGGTGGTTGCAGTGCAGCCACTTCAAGGGTGCCCTGACTGGAAAAAGATTGAGAAACACCGACATAGAGGAACCGATCTCTCCATTTTCCTCCTGCAGCCGCTGAATGCATGTGGGAGGGAGAGGAGGAGAAGCGGGGGGGGGGATCTATTCCTTTATATGCAGCCACCCACTTGCGACCGGACCCTGGTGTTCCGCGATCTGGCTCGGAGAAAAGAGCCCTGTCCGAGGGTCAGGGGGGCCCTTAATGGTTTCTTGCATTGGGGCCCTGAAGATTCTAGTTACGCCTCTGGATACATGTCCCCTGGGGTAGGACCCGGGTCCCCAAACCCTTTTTAGGACAATACCATGCAAATTAGCTGCAATGGGCACAGTGAGGCTGCAATTGATGCGTTTTTTAAAGAATTTTTCAGTTTGCTTGCGCCCCCCAAAAAATTTTGAGCACCATCTGCCACTGGTTTATATGTGTGTATTTATGTATGTATGTGTGTGTGTGTGTGTGTGTATGTATGTGTGTTTACATGTATATATGCACATTTTATGTATGCGCTTTTAATCCTGACCCCCTTTATGTGTCTCATTAGAACCGATTTTTTTTTTTTTTTTTGCTTGTTCATAGTACCAGCAAAAAAAATGCTATTCCTCTGAAAAGTGATCCATGCTCAGATCGCTTTTCAGAGGCATTTGACAGCCGGTAAAGAGGCAATATGTTGCCTCCTGACCGCCTGTTTTAACTATGCTGCCACTGCATGCAATGCACACAGTTGCAGGGTGGTTGCAGTGCAGCCACTTCAAGGGTGCCCTGACTGGAAAAAGATTGAGAAACACCGACATAGAGGAACCGATCTCTCCATTTTCCTCCTGCAGCCGCTGAATGCATGTGGGAGGGAGAGGAGGAGAAGCGGGGGGGGGGGATCTATTCCTTTATATGCAGCCACCCACTTGCGACCGGACCCTGGTGTTCCGCGAAAAGAGCCCTGTCCGAGGGTCAGGGGGGCCCTTAATGGTTTCTTGCATTGGGGCCCTGAAGATCCTAGTTACGCCTCTGGATACATGTCCCCTGGGGTAGGACCCGGGTCCCCAAACCCTTTTTAGGACAATACCATGCAAATTAGCCTTTAAAATGAGCACTTTTGATTTCGAACGTTCGAGTCCCATAGACGTCAATGGGGTTCTAACGTTCGTGCGAACTTTCAGTCCGTTCGCAGGTTCTGGTGCGAACCGAACCGGGGGGTGTTCGGCTCATCCCTAGTCAACGCCAGCAACACACTACACAGGGCCTACTTGCAGGCGGCCTTATATAGTATGGGGCGTGGACTTAACCCCCTGAGCCATAATTGGCCAAAGGCACCCTGCCTTTGGCCAATTATGGCTCTCTTTGCTGACAGCGCTGTGATTGGCCAAAGCATGCGGGTCATAGTGCATGCTTGGCCCATCATCAGACAGCAATGCACTACGATGTCGCAGTGCATTATGGGGCGTGACTTGCCACTCGAATTTGGCGCGAATGCCCCATAATGTTTGTATTTCGCCGAACGTTCAAACAGCCAATGTGGATTATGGACTCCAACCAATGTAAGCCCTTACACAACTGTATGCTTCATATAAAGTCCCATATCTTTCTCCCCTTATTCTTATTGACAGGGATGGAGACATATGACCTTACCAGGCCAGTGTTTCATACAAAGTCCCAAACCTTTCCTCTTATAGTCTCATAATACACTGATCCATGGCTTGCAGTCACTGATCGACAATAGTTTATCAGCTTGTCCAGCAGGGATAGCCACCCACTGATCAAAATATGACAAGTCCCTGCTGAACTAGCTCAATTTCAATGCATCTATAGACAGCTTAAAGCGGAGTTCCACACAAAAATGGAACTTCCGCTTTTCAGAACCCTCCCCCCCTCCGGTGTCACATTTGGCACCTTTCAGGGGGGAGGGGGGTGCAGATACCTGTCTAAGACAGGTATTTGCACCCACTTCCGGCATAGACTCCCATGGGAGTCTATGCCTCTTCCCGTTCCCACCGCACTGTCTGCTGGGAACACACAGCTCCCAGGAGAGAGCGGGGGACCACTTGGGACACGCAGCGCGACTCGCGCATGCGCAGTAGGGAACCGGGAAGTGAAGCCGCATTGCTTCACTTCCTGATTCCCTCACCTAGGATGGCGGCGGCAGCTGCCGAGAACCAAGTGGGTTCTCGGCATCCCCTGCCGACATCGCTGGACCCTGGGACAGATAAGTGGCCATGTATTAAAAGTCAGCAGCTGCAGTATTTGTAGCTGCTGGCTTTTAATATTTTTTTTGGGGGGCGGTGTGGGTGGACCCCCGCTTTAACTCTGGCTTGATCTATCAGTATGTGAAAACAGGGCTGCATGGAGCTGCAAGACAAGTAAGTTGTGGATTCTTGCCCCACTAGAGTATCAGGGAATATAATGGACACTTTGCTCACTAGGCTTTTAAGATTTTTTTTGGGGGGGGGAGACCACAGTTGGCTCCAGTATTTCTAATGGTAATGGTTTAATGTAGAAAAATGTAAAATAATGCATTTGGGTGGCAAAAATATGAATGCAATCTACTCACTAGGGGGAATCAAGGATAGAAAAGGACCTGGTGGTCCTCAGCAATGTAATGCCAAGCCGCTGCTAACAAAGCAAGCAGAATATTGGCATGCATTAAAAAGGGGATTAACTCCAGAGATAAAGCAATAATTCTCCCACTCTACAAGACTTTGGTCCGGCCTCACATGGAGTATGCTGTCCAGTTCTGGGCACCAGTCCTCAGGAAGGATGTACTGGAAATGGAGCGAGTACAGAGAAGGGCAACAAGGGTTGCGAGCACTGAACTTATTCTCTCTGGAGAAGAGACGCTTGAGAGGGGATATGATTTCAATTTACAAATACGATACTGGTGACTCCACAGTAGGGATAAAACTTATTTGCGGAAGGGAGTTTAATAAGACACTTGGCCACTCAAGTTAGAAGAAAAGAGGTTTAACTTTAAACTGCGTAGAGCGGCAAGGATGTGGAATTCCCTTCCACAGGCGGTGGTTTCAGTGGGGGGCATCGATAGTTTCAAAAAAACTATTAGATAAGCACCTGAACGACTGCAACATACAGGGATATACAATGTAATACTGACATATAGGGATGAGCCAAACACCCCCCCTCCCCCGGGTTCGGTTCACACCGGAACCCCTGCGAACGGACTGAAAGTCCTGCCCCAGGGGACATGTATCAATGCAAAAAAAGTTTTAAAAACGTCCGTTTTTTCAGGAGCAGTGATTTTAATGATGCTTAAAGTGAAAAAAAAAAAAAAAGTGAAATATTCTTTTAAATATCGTACCTGGGGGGTGTCTATAGTATGCCTGTAAAGTGGCACGTGTTTCCTGTCTTTAGAACTGACCCTGCACAAAATGACATTTCTAAAGGAAAAAAAGTTATTTAAAACTGCTTGCGGCTTTAATGTAATGTCTGGTCCCGGCAATATGGATGAAAATCATTGAGAAAAATGGCATGGGTACCCCGCCAGCCCATTACCAGCCTCTTTGGGTCTTGTATGGATATAAAGGGGAACCCCGCACCCAAATAAAAAAAAGGAAAGTTGTGAGGCCTCCAGGCCCTATGTACTCTAAACAGCAGTATACAGGCGGTGCAAACAAGACAGAGAGGCCTGGAGCGAGAGGAGTGAAATGAAGCTAGCAGAGGGCCGGCATGACAGGGGTGATAAGGGTACAGCAAGGGTTAAAAGTGGAAGTTGTTTAGAAAAGTTGGTGAGCTGGGGATTGGATAGAAAGTGTAGAGAGGGGAGTGGTTTAGTTTATTTAGGGGGCAGGAGGGGTGTCCCGGGCACCATTGCAGGGAGAGTTGTTAGGAAGAGAAGTTTTAGCCCCCAGAGCAGTGTTTAATGGCCAACGTCGAGAGATTGTTAGACCAGCTACGGGTGGCTGCTACCACCCATGGCCCCGAATGGCTTCACAGCCAGGTAGCTGTGCTCCTTGGAGACCAGGCAGGAGTGGCGGTAAGGGGACAGGACCTCCCACGTGCCCGGAGGTCACGGCCTCCAGAGCGTCACGCCACGTCAGGAGCCCCCCCGAGCGGGACTCGTCAGGCCCACCGGCGAAACGGCACCCGGTTTCCACCGCAGTGGGACCTGGGAGGAATCCTCATCATCGGCGGAGCTTAGTGGGCGGGGCCTCGGCGCGAGCCAGCGTTTCCCCCCCGCCCACTTGGCAAGGTCAGCATGAGTGTACGGACACTCCCTTGGTTGCTTCAGCAGCCAGGGGGAGGTCTCAGCGTGGGAAACTGATGTCAACGCTCGCCGGGCTTGCCCCATCCTCGGCTGGCGGCTCGGAGGTACGGAGCGGTACCCCTTCCAGGAGGAGTGGGCAGCCCAGCAGCCAGGTGTCCAGAGCGCTGGTTCGGAAGACGGCGACATCGGTGGGAGGAGCCAGTGTCGGGAGGCGTGGACAGTGCGGTCAGGAGATGACAGCATCCAGGCCCTCATCTCCGGGGATGGATGACACAGAGCCCCCAGTGATCGGTCTGAGGGAGAACTGAGTGGATCGGAAGCAGAGGAAAGGCAGGAGCACCCGGCGCCATCGGATTCGGGAACAGTGGTGGCGGGGACAACCCCTGGTCAGCCCGGTAAGTCACCTTCTGGTTCCTCTCTATCACTCACCAATGCATTACAGGGGTTGTTGGGGGTAACTGCTGTGGGGGGTCAGGGACCACAATGGGTGGGCCGCAGTCTCTATCGGCCACGGTAGTCGACCCCCGGCTGGTGGGCCTGGTGCCCACCTCTGGAGGGACTGATGGGGAATTGCAGGCGTTGTTGGGGGTTGGGGGAGCTGGTACAGGGGTTTGCACCAGGCACGAGTGGGCAAGCGCCGCAAGCATCAGTATGGGTGCCGCTAGGTGAAGTATCGCCCTTGGGCGGGGGTTTTGGGGTGGCGGGGGTCCCCCCGATTGATTTGGGAGCGACAGTGCCCACTGGGATGGTGCCCCTGTCAGTGTCCGCCCTGGCTACTACGGTGGCGGCAGTGGCAGGGGAAAAAGGGGGTGCAGCACAAGAAAGTGGCAGCAAGACGGACGTGGTTTGCATTGCGGATGCAGCGAAATGCAAGGTATACGTCTGCTTCGAGTGGCCGCAGGGGTCACACCTGAAGTCAGAGGTCAGGGATAAGATCGTGAAGGGTGAGTATGTGGAGATTTTTTCCCTTTTGCCCTTGGAGAAATTTAACCTGGATAGGGTGAAGCCAGATGATAGCAAAAAGGAGGATGAGGAAAAACGGCGGTATAGGCTGATACCGCGCACGTTTTCCAACTGGCTGCAAGCGTTTGCCATTATGGTGAGCGTCATAGGTGAGAAGAACCCCGAACATTGTTCGGCACTCTTTTGCTACATGGACACCATTGGGGAGGCCTACAGAGTGTATGGGGGTACGGCGTGGCTCAGGTACGATGAGCAGTTCCGGCAACGTAGGGCAGTGCGTCCCTCCCTTCGCTGGGACCATAAGGACATTAGCCTCACCCATGAGGCTAATGTCCTCAGCAAGGGCCCCAAAACAGTTTTTTCCAGGGGGGGTGGCGGTCCTTCTTCCCCCGGACAGCCGGCCGCCAAAAAATGGGGCGTCTGTAATTCATTACCTGGACGATTTCCTATGCATAGGACCCCCATCGTCGAATGCATGTTCCACACTGTTGTCCACCTTGCAGCATATGGGTACATTTGGTATCCCCTTAGCTGGTGATAAGATGGAGGGCCCGACTACCGCTCTTAGCTTCTTGGGTATAGTCATCGATTCAGAAGCTATGGAATGTCGATTGCCGGAGGATAAGTTGGTGTCTCTTAAGGGGGAGATTTGGGCGATCTTGGAGTTGCGCAAGATTCAGCTTAGGAAGCTGCAGTCATTATTGGGAAAGCTGAATTTTGCATGTCGCATCATTCCCATGGGCAGGGTGTTCTGCCGACGGCTGTCGGTAACCACAGCTGGTGTCAGGTCTCCTAATCATTTTATTCGGATTACGAGAGAACATCGGGCGGATTTGAGGGTGTGGGATACCTTCTTGTCTAATTACAATGGTAAATCATTGTGGATGACCGGCCCAGTGAGCAACTGCGATTTGGAGCTATTCACGGACGCAACCGGGTCTTCGGGGTATGGGGCGTTCTATCAAGGGCAATGGAGCGTGGAGCCTTGGCCCAGGGAGTGGCAGGAGGCTGGCTTCTGTAAAAACCTGGTGCTGCTGGAGCTGTTTCCAGTGGTGCTGGCAGTTGAGGTATGGGGTGAGTCGTTCAAGGATTCAAAAGTCAGATTGAATTGTGACAATCTGAGAGCGGTGCAAGTCATTAACCGCATCTCAGCGTCGTCACCACCTGTCGTTCGGCTGCTGCGGCACTTGGTGCTGCGTTGCCTACAGCTGAATATCCTTTTGTATGCGGTGCATCACCCGGGGGTGGATAACACGTTGTCTCGTTCAAGTGGGACAAAGTTCTGGATTTGGCTCCAGCAGCGGAACAGCAGGGTGTTCGGTGTCCCCGATGGCTGTGGTGGATCGTTTTGGAGCCCTCGCAAGATGCATAAGGGGATCGGTGAGTGTGTCCACGTGGGGGGCTTACGAAAAAGTCTGGAACGAGTGGTGGGCGCTGGTCAGGCAGGTTGGAGTGGACCCTGGAGCTGAGGAGGTAAGGTTGCTAATCATCTATTTTATTTCCAGAAATCTGGAGCAAGGGGTGTTGGTTTCAGCAATGAACTGCAAGCTCGCAGGTCTGGCATTTTTGTTCAAGTTACAGGGTGGGGCGGATTATACAAAGGATTTCTGTGTGCGACAAGCAATGAAAGGCTATCGTCGGTCACGGAAAGGTAGGGATATTAGGAGGCCAGTGACTTTTGGCAACCTGCGAGTTTTATCTGATCAGTTGGGTGCGGCATGCACTTCGGCATACAAGGTGTCCTTATTTCGGGCAGCGTTTTCGCTGGCCTTTTTTGGTGCTTTCGGGATAAGCGAACTGGTTAGCCCTTCTACGGGGGTTCCGGGGGGTTTGGGAACACAGGACGTGGCGTTCACGGGGGTTAGCATTGAGGTATTGCTGAGATGGTCCAAAACAGACCAGGGTGGTAAAGGGGTCAAGGTGCGACTATATCAGCTGCCGGACTCTCCGGTGTGCCCTGTGAGAGCGGTAAGGGACTTCCTGGGAGTTCGCCCGGTGGGGGATGGGGTGTTGTTTATCCACAATGATCGGTCACCTTTGTCGAAATCTCAGTTTGTGGCAGTTTTCAGAAAATGCTTGAAAGCTGTGGGTCTGGATTGCACGCAGTATGCTTCGCACTCCTTCCGCATTGGAGCAGCCACAGAGGCTGCTTGATGTGGGTTGGACGAAGATGGTGTTAAACGGATTGGCTGTTGGGAGTCACGGAGATTTTGTACCTATGTTCGGCCGAACTTGGTGGTTCAGTAGAGAGCGGCCCACTGATTGAACTTGAAGAGGATGATAGGTGCTTAAGGGGATTGCTCAAAGTTTATGGGTTTTGGTGGTTAGCTGCTATGTTACATTGGTTATCTGTGGTTTTTCTTCCTTTCTTTCAGATGGAATCCAGAGGGGTCTCGTCTGGATATTGGGCCACTCTTATGTGTTTTGGGGGGGCAAGGCGGGTAGACATGAGACCTAATGGGAGGCAATTGGGGATTTCCAGGGTTGAGGCATGTATACACTGGATAGGTAGGCCAGGAATGCAATGGGCTAGGGTATTGCCTGAGATGCAGCATTTTGCGTCCCTTGACAGATGGCCTGATGTGTTGGTGCTTCACATCGGTGGTAATGACCTGGGGGGTTGTCCCATCCGGGAGCTCATCAAGGATGTTAAGATTGATTTCTTACGCTTGAGAACTTCCTTCCCTGAGATGTTGATCATTTGGTCCGATATTGTGGCCAGGACAACTTGGAGGTTGGCAAGGTCTGTGGACCGCTTAAATAGGGCCCGGATTAGGGTTAACAAAAGGGTGGGCCAATTTGTGATACGTAAAGGGATGGTGAACCCGCGCAGTGGAAGTAAAGGTTTGTTTGGTGAGGTTTTGGAACTGCTGCCTCCCAACAAGCAGTCACCCTAAATGGGGACAGCTGAGATTTATTGAAAATGGTGGAGGGGTTTGGCGCTGTTCCTTTTAGTTGAACAATTCCCTATCTACGTGTGGGTCACTAGGTGCAAATTAAATATGGATTCCCAGGTGTACCGTGCGTGTGTCAGATTGGTAATATACTAAAATATCGATAAATATTGTACAATCATAAGTGATACATAAACTTTAAATATATAAAATTAGATATCATATCCCATATATAATACTGATAAGTATTCCAAACAACCTACAGTGCAAAGGGAAGGGGGGGGGGGGAAGGAGGGGGTGGGTTGGGAGTGGGGGAGGGGAGTGTCGGGGAGGAGGAAGGGGAGAGGTGTGGGAGATCTGCTCCTGTGGGAGGAAATAAACAATATCAGGATCCCTCCTAATAAAGTGCAAGCGTGCTGGTGAATTTCAAAGGAAGTCCTTATGTGTGATACACTGGTTGTCAGGTTCTTAGCATATATCTTGTGCAGTTTCTTGTGATGTTGTGATAATAACCCTTCAATTTTTATCCTTGCTCTGAAAGTGCAGCCACTCACCAGATCACTTCACCCCTGCGGGGGTATCGGGCAGTTACAGTTTTGCGCCACTGTACGGCGTTCTCTGGCGGGCTCAGGATCGTGGTATATCATATGTAAAGAGAGAGGGAGTTCCCATAGCGTAAAATTGTTTTTTAAAATTTTATTAAACAAAATAGAAAGGTACTCACAATTTTACAATGAAAATCAAGCGAGGTAGTAAAAAACGTCACAATGTCCTTCAGCGCTGGTACAGTAGGTGATGTTTGGGAAGCACAGATTAGGCCACGCCCTACGCGTTTCGTCGTTAGGACATCTACGGGAGCGTGACCTGTGCTGTGTCTTCCCACCCTTATATAGTGTGCGGTGTCCCCTTGTTGAATTATCAATTGGCATCCATTTTGCCTGTGATTCCGCGGACCGGAATCACAGGGTGGGGTGTTGTTTCTGGATATTCCCCATATTGTGAGCCCATCCATTTATGATGTGAGTGTGTATCATTTTTAAGGTTGAATTCAGCATAAATATCTTGAATTTTATTGTCACATAAAGCAAATTGACTATTGTACAAAAACCTTTTACAGTGTGCGACAGACCTAACACTATATACTTGCATTTTAAGTAGGAACTGACACCAATAGCAAGAAAAACTTCCTATGGTCTCCTTTGTCCAAGAAACACAGGCAAAATGGCCGCCGGACTTTGCAGGATAAACATATAGAGACAGTAGATATGGTCTACTGTCTGCTAAAATCCCAGGCAAAATGGCCACAAATTGCTTTTTAGAAACACCGTTACTCTTACAGGAAGTCGGACTTCGGTCTGCAAAATGTAAACAAAATGGCCGCGGACGCGCTTCCGGTCCGCGGAATCACAGGCAAAATGGATGCCAATTGATAATTCAACAAGGGGACACCGCACACTATATAAGGGTGGGAAGACACAGCACAGGTCACGCTCCCGTAGACGTCCTAATGATGAAACGCGTAGGGCGTGGCCTAATCTGTGCTTCCCAAACATCACCTACTGTACCAGCGCTGAAGGACATTGTGACGTTTTTTACTACCTCGCTTGATTTTCATTGTAAAATTGTGAGTACCTTTCTATTTTGTTTAATAAAATTTTAAAAAACAATTTTACGCTATGGGAACTCCCTCTCTCTTTACATATGATATACCACGATCCTGAGCCCGCCAGAGAACGCCGTACAGTGGCGCAAAACTGTAACTGCCCGATACCCCCGCAGGGGTGAAGTGATCTGGTGAGTGGCTGCACTTTCAGAGCAAGGATAAAAATTGAAGGGTTATTATCACAACATCACAAGAAACTGCACAAGATATATGCTAAGAACCTGACAACCAGTGTATCACACATAAGGACTTCCTTTGAAATTCACCAGCACGCTTGCACTTTATTAGGAGGGATCCTGATATTTTTTATTTCCTCCCACAGGAGCAGATCTCCCACACCTCTCCCCTTCCTCCTCCCCGACACTCCCCTCCCCCACTCCCAACCCACCCCCCCCTCCTTCCCCCCCCCCCTTCCCTTTGCACTGTAGGTTGTTTGGAATACTTATCAGTATTATATATGGGATATGATATCTAATTTTATATATTTAAAGTTTATGTATCACTTATGATTGTACAATATTTATCGATATTTTAGTATATTACCAATCTGACACACGCACGGTACACCTGGGAATCCATATTTAATTTGCACCTAGTGACCCACACGTAGATAGGGAATTGTTCAACTAAAAGGAACAGCGCCAAACCCCTCCACCATTTTCAACAATTCGTGATACGGAACAGAGGTTTTGTGGTCCGCCACTGGGAGTTGGAGAGGGATGTTGGGCTGTACCTGCGAGGGGTCGGGGTTCACCTGTCTGAAGTAGGAATTGATCTTTGGTCCCTGGGGTTGGAGGAGGGGATTCAGAGGTCACTGAGAGTGTGAAGGGGCTTCCAAGGATAAGGGGGTCACTCTTGTTAGCTGTGGCGGTGGTGGTGGTCTTTGATGGTGGTAACTAACCCATGAGATGGAAGTGTGGGGGACTCAATGGTTATAGGCCCCTCTTGGTGGTAATGGTGACACTGCAGGTAATGAGTTGTCTTTGGGCTGGTGTTATCACGGCCATAGGCCTATTACAGTAGAAGGCCCGCAGTGTAGAAGTGGAACAGAATTTATGTTGAGAAGTGCCGTCATATACCACCGGGGGGGGAGAAACTGACATTTGAGTTTTGTTACCGTTAAAATGTTATATATTTTATAAAAATTTTATATTTGTTAATAAAAAAAGGCTGCTATGGCCAGTTTTACTCCAACAAAGTGTGGTTTCCTCATTATAGGTAAGGTTAAATGGGAGTTAGGTTGGAGCATAATAAATGGCGGCAGTCATTAAAAGGAAAGGTGTGCATCTTATATACACTGGTCAAGGGGCTGTAGGTTTGTTGTTAAAGCGGAGCGCCACCGAAAATTTTTTTTTAAAAGTCAGCAGCTACAAATACTGCAGCTGCTGACTTTTAAAACATGGACACTTACCTGTCCAGGGCGCCCGCGATGTCGGCACCCAAGGCCGAAGCGTCTCTCCGTCCTCGGGTGCTGCCGCCTCCATCTTCGGTAAGGGAATCAGGAAGTGAAGCCGTGCGGCTTCACTTCCCGGTTCCCTACTGCGCATGCATGCCACTGGGACCCGTGTGTTTCCCAGCAGGCAGCGGGGAGGGAGCAGGAAGTGGCGTAAATACCCGCAGATTCTGCGGGTATCTATGCCGGAAGTGGGTACAGATACCTGTAATATACAGGTATCTGTACCCCCCTCCCCCCTGAAAGGTGCCAACTGTGTCACCGGAGGGGGGGAGGAATCTGATGAGTGGAAGTTCCACTTTTGGGTGGAACTCCACTTTAAGTAGAATCTGTTTGTAATTTTGAACTGGTACATTTTTAAAGTGTAGCTCCAGCCAAAAAAATCTATTTTTAAGCTTTTTGTAAAACATAGGGAAGGGTTATCACCTCTGTAACATTTGTTTTGCTGTCTCTGCACCTCTTCAGAAGATTTCACCTCACTTTCTGTCCCAATGACAAATGTTTTTTGAAAATTTGGGGTTTTTAGTGAAACAAGGATTTGTGATAAAGCATCAGTGGAGAGGAGACACGTTTTTCCCATATTAACTCTTACAGAAGAGAATTTCCCTTCCTAGGGGTAGATTTCATCTCACTTCCTGTTGTCTCCTTCCATTTGCAAGTAGGAGTCATTTGTAAGTTGGATGTTTGAAAGTAGGGGCCTGCCCTATATACTCTGCAGAAATTGGGGCCTTAGGTGTTGGTGTTGCCACAACACTGTAAACCCTCACAGTTACTCTTGGTGGGAGCAGGAACGGGCCCTGCTGTAAAATATTAGATCAAGAATTGTAATTACATGCCATTGTTGAAAAGTGGTAGAAAAATTGGGCCTTTGGTGGTGGTGGCAGTGCCACAACACTGTAAGTCCTCATAGTTAATCCTGGTGGGAGCTGTAACGGGCCTGTCGGGAAAGAGGCAAGTACCAGTCTCGCCAATATCGCTGCCTTCCTTCGCACATGCGCGGTAGAGCGGCACTCCGGCGCATCCCTGGGCACAATACAGCGAAGTGGCTAATGCGCGATTCAGCGTAACGGCGAATGCGCGTATGCAATTGCATGCACAACATGAGCCTCCCACTGGCCTATAAAAGCCACTCTGTGCCATGACCAGATTGCTGGTTTGTCTTTCAGCTCCCCGTGTGTTTCCTGCTTTGTATCCTGATTCTTGATTACCTGTTGTGACCCGGATTGACCATGACCTGCTCTGATCTCTACCTGCATCTGACCCTCGGCTTGCCTCTCGGACTTCTCCACTTGCTTACTGTGTTTGACCCCCGGCCTGTCTACGGATATTGCTTCCTGTCTCCAGTGATTGACTCTCTGCCTGCTCCTGGACTTTGCTATTGTCTTCTGTGCTCGACCCTGGCTTGCTCACAGACTTTGCTTCCAGTCATTTGTGTTTGACCCTCGGCCTGTCTACAGACTTTGCTATCAATCTTCAGTACTAGTCATCAGCCTGCTGACAGACCTGCACTAGGCTCCTTTGCACTAGACTGTTTTTGCCTATCTAGAGACTCTTACTAGTCAATGGTGTTTGACCCCCGGCCTGTTGTTGGATCAGCTGTTCATCCTCCTTCTTGAGCTTCAGCATCTTCCAGTTCTGCACAGCTGTCTCCCTGCCGGTGACCTTCAAGCAAGACCTGGCCAGCCTGCTGGTGACTCGTGCCTCTTTGTGCCCTTCACCCCCTGTACCATCTCCAGGAATGGAGTGCGCTTAGTCGCAAGAAGTTTCCGCTCTCAGCATCTCGGCCTCGGTGAGTACCCTTATCTGACAGGGCCCTGCTATGAAATATATCAAGAATTGTAGTTGAACGCACCTGTTGGACAGGGGTAGAAAAAATTGGCCTTTGGTGGTGGTGGTGTTGGCCGGTGGTTGTGGGGGCTTGCGGGCGGGGGGCTTATCAGAATCTGGAAGCCCCCTTTAACAAGGGGACCCCCAGATCCCGGCCCCCCTGTGTGAAATGGTAATGGGGTACAAAAGTACCCCTACCATTTCACAAAAAAAGTGTCAAAAATTAAAAATGACGAGACAGTTTTTGACAATTCCTTTATTTAAAGTCTTCTTTCCATCTTCTTTGGGTCTTCTTCCTTCTTCCTTTCTTCTTCCTTCGGTTTCTTCCTCCATCTTCTTCTTCCTCTGGTTCTTCCTCTGATCCTCTGCTTCTTGCTCCGGTGTTCTCATTCGGCATCTTCCTCCGCTTCTTCCCCGCTTCGTTCTTGGGCCGCTCCGCATCCATGGGAGGCTCCCGCTGTGTGACGCTTCTCTTCTTCTGACACTTCTTAAATAACGGAGGGTGGGGCCACCAGGTGACCCCGCCCCCTCTGACGCACGGGGACTTGACAAGGACTTCCCTGTGGCTTGACGTCAGAGGCGTCACCGTTAAGTTTTTGACACTTTTTTGTGAAATGGTAGGGTTACTTTTGTACCCCATTACCATTTCACACGGGGGGGCTGGGATCTGGGGGTCCCCTTGTTAAAGGGGGCTTCCAGATTCCGATAAGCCCCCCACCCGCAGACCCCGGCCAAGGGTTGTGGGGATGAGGCCCTTTTCTTCATCAACATGGGGACAAGGTGCTTTGGGGGGCCGCTACCCCAATGCACCCTTCCAATGTTGAGGGCATGTGGCCTGCTACAGTTAAGGAGGGGGGTGCTCTCTCGTCCCCCCTCTTTTCCTGCAGCCTGCCAGGTTGTATGCTCAGATAAGGGTCTGGTATGGATTTTGAGGGGGACCCCCACGCCATTTTTAAAAAAAATTTGGCGCCCTGAATGGCCTGGTATGGAATTTAGGGGGACCCCCACGCCATTTTTTAAAAAATTTTGGTTTGGGGTTCCCCTGTGGGGAAATCCCATGCCGTTTTTATCAATGAACTTTTATGTGTATTGTCGGACCGACAATTCATTAATAGCCGCGAGTAGTTTTAAATGACTTTTTTTTCCTTTGAAATGTCATTTTGCTGTCAGACTGTTCTAAACACGGGAAACATGCACCCCTTTACAGGCATACTACAGACACCCCCCAGGTACGAAATTTAAAAGAATATTACACTTTTATTGTTTCACTTTAAGCATTATTAAAATCACTGCTCCTGAAAAAACGTCAGTTTTTAAAACTTTTTTTTGCATCGATACATGTCCCCTGGGGCAGGACCCAGGTCCCCAAACACTTTTTTATGACAATACCATGCATATAAGCCTTTAAAATTTGCACTTTTGACTTTTAACATAGACTTTTAAAGGGTGTTCCGTGGCTTTCGAATTTCCCGCGAACACCCCAAACTGTTTGCTGTTCGGCGAACTAGCGAACAGCCAGTGTTCAAGTCGAACATGAGTTTGACTCGAACTCCAAGCTCATCCTTACACTCTGCCAAGTCTTCGGCATGTTGTGGCTCAAACAGCCAGCTGCCGACAAAAAGGACACGCGTGTCCCAATGCCACGTGCTGGTGAGGATGCACTGTGTCCACGACCAGCACTGTTGTCTCTAGACACAGAGCCTGCTTGCCCTCTTTTATTGGCCTGTGACTGTCTGCCTCTCCAAGTTGGCCTTCCAGACATACTAATGGCCTGCAGTGAGATGTAGCTGCACAAAGCTGGGATGTATATATATATATATACTGATTATACTGCAGCTAGCAGAATCAACTGCCTGCCTGTAGTATTATTAGTATGAGAACACCAGAAATTGTCTTCAGGTAGCTTTAGCTGCACACTGTGCAAAGGACACAGTACACTAACTGTAAATACTGCAGCTGCCTGCCTGTGGTATTAATAGGATCAGAACACCAGCAATTGTCTTCGGGTAGCTTTAGGTGCACACTGTGCAGAGGACACAGTACACTAACTGTAAATACTGCAGCTGCCTGCCTGTGGTATTAATAGAATCAGAATAACACCAGCAATTGTCTTCAGGTAGCTTTAGGTGCACACTGTGCACAGGACACAGTAAACTAACTGTAAATACTGCAGCTGCCTGCCTGTGGTATTAATGAGATCAGAACACCAGCAATTGTCTTCAGGTAGCTTTAGGTGCACACTGTGCAGAGGACACAGTACACTAACTGTAAATACTGCAGCTGCCTGTGGTATTAATAGGATCAGAACACCAGCAATTGTCTTCAGGTAGCTTTAGGTGCACACTGTGCAGAGGACACAGTACACTAACTGTAAATACTGCAGCTGCCTGCCTGTGGTATTAATAGGATCAGAACACCAGCAATTGTCTTCAGGGAGCTTTAGCTGCACACTGTGCAGAGGACACAGTATACTAACTGTAAATACTGCAGCTGCCTGCCTGTGGTATTAATAGGATCAGAAGAACACCAGCAATTATGTTCAGGTAGCTTTAGGTGCACACTGTGCAGAGGACTCAGTACACTAACTGTAAATACTGCAGCTTCCTGCCTGTGGTATTAATAGGATCAGAACACCAGCAATTGTCTTCAGGTAGCTTTAGGTGTACACTGTGAAAAGGACACAGTACACTATCTGTAAATACTGAAGCTGCCTGCCTGTGGTAATCAATTAATAGGATCAGAAGAACACCAGCAATTGTATTCAGGTAGCTTTAGGTGCACACTGTGCAGAGGACACAGTATATTAACTGTAAATACTGCAGCTGCCTGCCTGTGGTATTAATAGAATCAGAAGAACACCAGCAATTGTCTTCAGGTAGCTTTAGGTGAACACTGTGCAGAGGACACAGTACACTAACTGTAAATACTGCAGCTGCCTGCCTGTGGTATTAATAGGATCAGAACACCAGCAATTGTCTTTAGGTGGCTTTAGGTGCACACTGTGCAGAGGACACAGTACACTAACTGTAAATACTGCAGCTGCCTGCCTGTGGTATTAATAGGATTAGAAGAACACCAGCAATTGTCTTCAGGTAGCTTTAGGTGCACACTGTGAAAAGGACACAGTACACTAACTGTAAATACTGCAGCTGCCTGCCTGTGGTAATCAATTAATAGGATCAGAAGAACACCAGCAATTGTCTTCAGGTAGCTTTAGGTGCACACTGTGCAAAGGACACAGTACACTAACTGTAAATACTGCAGCTGCCTGCCTTTGGTATTAATAGGATCAGAACACCAGCAATTGTCTTCAGGTAGCTTTAGGTGCACACTGTGCAGAGGACACAGTACACTAACTGTAAATACTGCAACTGTCTGCCTGTGGTATTAATAGAATCAGAAGAACACCAACAATTGTCTTCAGGTAGCTTTAGGTGAACACTGTGCAGAGGACACAGTACACTAACTGTAAATACTGCAGCTGCCTGCGGTATTAATAGGATCAGAACACCAGCAATTGTCTTTAGGTGGCTTTAGGTGCACACTGTGCAGAGGACACAGTACACTAACTGTAAATACTGAAGCTGCCTGCCTGTGGTATTAATAGAATCAGAAAACCAGCAATTGTCTTCAGGGAGCTTTAGCTGCACACTGTGCAGAGGACACAGTACACTAACTGTAAATACTGCAGCTGCCTGTGGTATTAATAGGATCAGAACACCAGCAATTGTCTTTAGGTGGCTTTAGGTGCACACTGTGCAGAGGACACAGTACACTAACTGTAAATACTGCAGCTGCCTGCCTGTGGTATTAATAGGATCAGAAGAACACCAGCAATTGTCTTCGGGTAGCTTTAGGTGCACACTGTGAAAAGGACACAGTACACTAACTGTAAATATTGCAGCTGCCTGCGGTAATCAATTACTAGGATCAGAAGAACACCAGCAATTGTCTTCAGGTAGCTTTAGGTGCACACTGTGAAAAGGACACAGTACACTATCTGTAAATACTGCAGCTGCCTGCCTGTGGTATTAATAGGATCAGAAAACCAGCAATTGTCTTCAGGGAGCTTTAGCTGCACACCGTGCAGAGGGCACAGTATACTAACTGTAAATACTGCAGCTGCCTGCCTGTGGTATTAATAGGATCAGAAGAACACCAGCAATTGTCTTCAGGTAGCTTTAGGTGTACACTGTGAAAAGGACACAGTACACTATCTGTAAATACTGAAGCTGCCTGCCTGTGGTAATCAATTAATAGGATCAGAAGAACACCAGCAATTGTATTCAGGTAGCTTTAGGTGCACACTGTGCAGAGGACACAGTATATTAACTGTAAATACTGCAGCTGCCTGCCTGTGGTATTAATAGAATCAGAAGAACACCAGCAATTGTCTTCAGGTAGCTTTAGGTGAACACTGTGCAGAGGACACAGTACACTAACTGTAAATACTGCAGCTGCCTGCCTGTGGTATTAATAGGATCAGAACACCAGCAATTGTCTTTAGGTGGCTTTAGGTGCACACTGTGCAGAGGACACAGTACACTAACTGTAAATACTGCAGCTGCCTGCCTGTGGTATTAATAGGATTAGAAGAACACCAGCAATTGTCTTCAGGTAGCTTTAGGTGCACACTGTGAAAAGGACACAGTACACTAACTGTAAATACTGCAGCTGCCTGCCTGTGGTAATCAATTAATAGGATCAGAAGAACACCAGCAATTGTCTTCAGGTAGCTTTAGGTGCACACTGTGCAAAGGACACAGTACACTAACTGTAAATACTGCAGCTGCCTGCCTTTGGTATTAATAGGATCAGAACACCAGCAATTGTCTTCAGGTAGCTTTAGGTGCACACTGTGCAGAGGACACAGTACACTAACTGTAAATACTGCAACTGTCTGCCTGTGGTATTAATAGAATCAGAAGAACACCAACAATTGTCTTCAGGTAGCTTTAGGTGAACACTGTGCAGAGGACACAGTACACTAACTGTAAATACTGCAGCTGCCTGCGGTATTAATAGGATCAGAACACCAGCAATTGTCTTTAGGTGGCTTTAGGTGCACACTGTGCAGAGGACACAGTACACTAACTGTAAATACTGAAGCTGCCTGCCTGTGGTATTAATAGAATCAGAAAACCAGCAATTGTCTTCAGGGAGCTTTAGCTGCACACTGTGCAGAGGACACAGTACACTAACTGTAAATACTGCAGCTGCCTGTGGTATTAATAGGATCAGAACACCAGCAATTGTCTTTAGGTGGCTTTAGGTGCACACTGTGCAGAGGACACAGTACACTAACTGTAAATACTGCAGCTGCCTGCCTGTGGTATTAATAGGATCAGAAGAACACCAGCAATTGTCTTCGGGTAGCTTTAGGTGCACACTGTGAAAAGGACACAGTACACTAACTGTAAATATTGCAGCTGCCTGCGGTAATCAATTACTAGGATCAGAAGAACACCAGCAATTGTCTTCAGGTAGCTTTAGGTGCACACTGTGAAAAGGACACAGTACACTATCTGTAAATACTGCAGCTGCCTGCCTGTGGTATTAATAGGATCAGAAAACCAGCAATTGTCTTCAGGGAGCTTTAGCTGCACACCGTGCAGAGGGCACAGTATACTAACTGTAAATACTGCAGCTGCCTGCCTGTGGTATTAATAGGATCAGAAGAACACCAGCAATTGTGTTCAGGTAGCTTTAGGTGCACACTGTGCAGAGGACTCAGTACACTAACTGTAAATACTGCAGCTTCCTGCCTGTGGTATTAATAGGATCAGAACACCAGCAATTGTCTTCAGTAGCTTTAGGTGCACACTGTGCAGAGGACACAGTTTACTAACTGTAAATACTGCAGCTGCCTGCCTGTGGTATTAATAGGATCAGAACACCAGCAATTGTCTTCAGGTAGCTTTAGGTGTACACTGTGAAAATGACACAGTACACTAACTGTAAATACTGCAGCTGCCTGCCTGTGGTAATCAATTAATAGGATCAGAAGAACACCAGCAATTGTATTCAGGTAGCTTTAGGTGCACACTGTGCAAAGGACACAGTACACTAACTGTAAATACTGCAGCTGCCTGCCTGTGGTATTAATAGAATCAGAAGAACACCAACAATTGTCTTCAGGTAGCTTTAGGTGCACACTGTGCAGAGGACACAGTACACTAACTGTAAATACTGCAGCTGCCTGTGGTATTAATAGGATCAGAACACCAGCAATTGTCTTCAGGTAGCTTTAGGTGAACACTGTGCAGAGGACACAGTACACTAACTGTAAATACTGCAGCTTCCTGCCTGTGGTATTAATAGGATCAGAACACCAGCAATTGTCTTCAGTAGCTTTAGGTGCACACTGTGCAGAGGACACAGTATACTAACTGTAAATACTGCATCTGCCTGCCTGTGGTATTAATAGGATCAGAACACCAGCAATTGTCTTCAGGTAGCTTTAGGTGTACACTGTGAAAAGGACACAGTACACTAACTGTAAATACTGCAGCTGCCTGCCTGTGGTAATCAATTAATAGGATCAGAAGAACACCAGCAATTGTATTCAGGTAGCTTTAGGTGCACACTGTGCAAAGGACATAGTACACTAACTGTAAATACTGCAGCTGCCTGCCTGTGGTATTAATAGAATCAGAAGAACACCAACAATTGTCTTCAGGTAGCTTTAGGTGCACACTGTGCAGAGGACACAGTACACTAACTGTAAATACTGCAGCTGCCTGTGGTATTAATAGGATCAGAACACCAGCAATTGTCTTCAGGTAGCTTTAGGTGAACACTGTGCAGAGGACACAGTACACTAACTGTAAATACTGCAGCTGCCTGCCTGTGGTATTAATAGGATCAGAACACCAGCAATTGTCTTTAGGTGGCTTTAGGTGCACACTGTGCAGAGGACACAGTATATTAACTGTAAATACTGCAGCTGCCTGCCTGTGGTATTAATAGAATCAGAAGAACACCAACAATTGTCTTCAGGTAGCTTTAGGTGAACACTGTGCAGAGGACACAGTACACTAACTGTAAATACTGCAGCTGCCTGCCTGTGGTATTATTAGGATTAGAACACCAGCAATTGTCTTTAGGTGGCTTTAGGTGCACACTGTGCAGAGGACAAAGTACACTAACTGTAAATACTGCAGCTGCCTGCCTGTGGTATTAATAGGATTAGAAGAACACCAGCAATTGTCTTCAGGTAGCTTTAGGTGAACACTGTGCAGAGGACACAGTACACTAACTGTAAATACTGCAGCCGCCTGCCTGTGGTATTAATAGGATCAGAACACCAGCAATTGTCTTTAGGTGGCTTTAGGTGCACACTGTGCAGAGGACACAGTATATTAACTGTAAATACTGCAGCTGTCTGCCTGTGGTATTAATAGAATCAGAAGAACACCAACAATTGTCTTCAGGTAGCTTTAGGTGAACACTGTGCAGAGGACACAGTACACTAACTGTAAATACTGCAGCTGCCTGCCTGTGGTATTAATAGGATCAGAACACCAGCAATTGTCTTTAGGTGGCTTTAGGTGCACACTGTGCAAAGGACACAGTACACTAACTGTAAATACTGAAGCTGCCTGCCTGTGGTATTAATAGAATCAGAAGAACACCAGCAATTGTCTTCGGGTAGCTTTAGGTGCACACTGTGAAAAGGACACAGTACACTAACTGTAAATACTGCAGCTGCCTGCGGTAATCAATTAATAGGATCAGAAGAACACCAGCAATTGTCTTCAGGTAGCTTTAGGTGCACACTGTGAAAAGGACACAGTACACTATCTGTAAATCCTGCAGCTGCCTGCCTGTGGTATTAATAGGATCAGAAGAACACCAGCAATTGTCTTCAGGCAGCTTTAGGTGCACACTGTGCAAAGGACACAGTACACTACCTGAAAATACTGTAAAAACACCTGCCTGCCTGTCAGTATATTGGGAAGAGAATAACAGGAACGGATCTAGCTAAACTGAATACAGTGTATATATATATATATATATATATATATATATATATATATATATATATATATATATATATATATATATATATATATATATATATATATATATATATATATACACTCCACCTATAGGACTCCACCTCCCACCTTGCCCCATCACTAATATCATTTCCCTCTTCTACCCATAAATCATTCCTGATATATAGACACACCCCTCCCCCTCTTCTACCCTCCCTGTCCTCTGATACAGGGAATACCCCTGGATGTTTTGCAGCCAGTCATGTGAGCTGTCAAACCAAGTCTCTGTTATTCCCATGAAGTCCACATCCTCCTCATGTAACAACAGCTCTAGTGCCTCCATTTTATTGATAATAGATAGAGGGCGCTAGTAAAATAGCTGGTGGTGATATCAATATTGTGATAGACTAATTATGCAATTACCATAAATAGAAAGCTATAGGTGTACATCACCAAAAGTGGTCAAAACATATTAGATTACAAATTGTTATATATATATATATATATATATAACAATCAGTCACAAAAAAAAGAAGAACAAGGGGTGTATCTAATTGCTATAATGGAAGAAACACCTAACAGGGTGTTTCTAGTTTCCAAATATTTTTACTACTAGATAGGGAGTGTTTTATTAGATTCATTGTGTTTAACTGACACATTTCAGATATGTAATCATGTACACATGGGCAATATAAATGAACTCAATACTGCGATTGTATGTAATAAAAACATCAGTGACCATGAATGTGAAGCGGCACTAGCAGCTCCAGTGCCGGGTAGGCACCAGCAAATGTAAGCGGCCATTTGGCTATGTTTTATGCTTTTAATCTCTTTCAATAAACTGTATTATGCTATGGACAATTCCATTGTCTTTTATATATCCCATGTTCAATAATCCGGGGAGGAAGTTTTCCAGTTGATCTTCAGTCTCCATACGTGAGCAGGCACAATCCTGCACAAGCCCTCTATGACTTTCTTTTTAATTAAAGAAGTCAATTGCATCTGGTGAGCAGATTTTTTTTCTTTCAAAGTTTTTTTTATTTTCAAAAGAATCAGATACATATTATACATTGATAGCAAGGTACAATGCAGCATAACTTCAAATACCTCCTATAGGTTTGGAATGGGCGAACTCACATCTATGAAAAGCAAATAAATATCTTTCAGTGTGAGAATTCTGAGGTGGTTTAGACGATGCCTCACGATATACGTGCCTTGCAATGTCTAGTTCCAGATTTTCCAGGGAGCTTCCCCCGACACCCCTAAAGGGATCATACTGTGCCAGAACAACCATTTCGGGAATTCCAGATTGCAGCCACTCTCAACGGTGGGTAACAAGCACTGCTTGTGTTGAGATGGTATGAGCACCTAGCCTCAGAGTCTCTGGGGGGGGGGGGGGGGGGCTCTTCTGCTTCAGAGCCTGGAGGCACTTGTACTCCTCTGAAACGTAGGGCGTAGTATAAGTCCACATCATACCTAAGCGAAGTAGGTCAGACTAATAAGAAAAATATAAAATAAATAAGAAAAAAAGAAAAAGAGGTAAAGAGAGGAAGAAGAGAGGGGGGAGGAGAAGGGGATACAATTGGAGCCATCCAGCAGGTAGTCGGCTGTAGGGACATTGGTGAAGATTACTTGTTATGCTTGCATCCCGGTGATGCACGTTTGGGCCACGTGTTTGGCCCAAGGTTCCCAGGTGGATTCAAACTGTGCTTTGGAGTCTAGCAAAATACTGGTCAATTTCTCTTGGGACGTCAGCCATGATATTTTACGCTTGGCAGTTGAGAAAGATACCCCTGGCTGTTTCCAGGCTTTTGCAATTGTTAGCTTAGTACCTAGGAGAATAAAGTGGATTAGTTTGCAATTTCATTTAGGAGTCTTTGGGATGTTAGCATTCAGGAGGGCTACAGCGGGGGTTCTGGGGATCTGGAGGTCAGTCACTTTTTGGAAAAGGTTAAACATCCTCTACCAGAAAGGCCTAATTGTGGGGCATTCCCACCATATATGAGCCATGGAGCCATTCATTTCAAATCCCCTGAAGCACTAGGGGTTTGCGGAAGGATACATGAGGGTTAATTTAAAAGGTGTGAGATACCATCTGGTCATCACTTTGAGATTAGATTCAATTAAGGAAATATTCTTTATCCCCTTATAGGCTCTGGAAAAGGATGTCTGCCATTTGTCAAGATCCCATTGAATTTGTTGATCCGTTTCCCATGCTAACATGTAAGGAGTTTTGTCTGCCTGCTGGGTTAGAGATTGGTATATTACAGAGATTCCACCCCTCTGATCCGTGGCCTGTCCTGACCATACCTCATAGGGAGTGAACCTAGGTGGGATGGGTTTCTCTTTCCATATTTTGTGAAGATAGTGTTGTATTTGGTGAAATCTGAATTTCTCCCCCCTCAGGATATCCAGTTGTTGCTCACAGAATTTTGTAGTTATTGGGCCTGTTGCAGTAAAGAAGTGTCCAATCTGATACAGCCCCTTGTCTAGCCACCACTTAAAGGATTTTATATCCAGTCCGGGAGCAAAGTCAGGGTTGTTGAATATGTGAGCCAGGGGATGGCATTCAGAGGTTATAGAGGTATGGGTTTTCAATGTGTCCCAAAGGGATAGGGATTGTGAAAGGATCGGAGAGTGATTGGGGGGTCTTTCCTTGGAAGAGATCCAAAGTAAGTAGTCAGGGGTGTAGGTGGGTGCCGCCTGTCTCTCTATTTGGATCAGTTTTTTTGGTTCTGGAGTAGATTGTAGAAAGCTGAGCAAGTCTCGCCGCCTGATAGTACCAAAGCAGTCTTGGCAGTCCTAGTCCTCCCTGTGTATGCTGTCTGAATAGAGTGTTTCTAGGCAACCTGTGTCCTGCTCCCCCCCAGATAAACCTGACAATTTTCCTTTGGAGTGATTGCAAATGGTCTTTCCGAAGGTTAATGGGAATAGCTCTAAATAGGTATAGCAGTCTGGGGAGTAGGGTAATTTTTATTGAGTGGATCCTACCCAGCCAGGATAGTTCTTTATTGGCCCAGGTCTTCAGGTTCGATTCCATTTTCCTGTAGGAGGGAGGGAAGTTTTCTGAGTACAGTTGGTCTGTTTTGGCGGTAAGGTTAATCCCTAGGTATTCTATTGAAGAGGTGTTCCATCTAAACTTAAAAGAGCTTTGCAGCGTCTCTACTATGGCTGGTTTCAGAGATATGTTGAGAGCATGGGATTTGTCATAGTTTACCCTGAGGCCCGAGATCCTTTCGAAATTGTTCAGGAGTTTACATAGATTTGGAAGGGACGTGATGGGAGCAGTTATGAAAAGTAACATATCGTCTGCGAAGAGACCGCATTTGTGTATTTGGGAACCATAAGTGATCCCTTGAATATTGGGATTGGAGCGGATCGCTACTGCCAGTGTTTCAATGGCTATGGTGAATCTTAAAGGGGAAAGGGGACAATCCTGTCTGGTGCCCCTTACTATGTTAAAAGGTTTAGATAGGTGTCCACTAAGGCGAATCAGTGCTGTTGGTGTAGAGTAGAGTGAGTGCAGAATGCCCAGAAAGCGCTTCCCAAACTACCATTGCTCTAGTAAAGCGAATAAAGAAGGCCATTTGACCATGTCGAAGGCCTTGTGCAGGTCAAGGGATAAAAGCATCCCTTCTTGTTTGGGACCCCAATCCCAACCTGATTGTAGGAGGGAGACTAGATCAATGGCCCTTCTGATTTGGTCTGGCCCTTGTCTGCCTGGAATGAACCCTATTTGGTCCTTGTGGACATACCGATTTATAAAGGAGGTTAAGCGGTTGGCTAGGATTTTCGTCTTGAGGTCATTATTAATGAGGTAGATTGGTCTGTAATTCTCAACCTCTTCTGGATTCTTATTTGGTTTGGGGATTACTGTTACATAGGCGGTATTGAGCTGAGGATCTAAGGGAGAACCATTTGTCTTTGCGTTAAGAATTTTGCCATATGAGGTGCTAATGTGTCTGTGAAGGCTTTGAAATATGGCACGGATAAGCCATTGGGCCCCAGGGCTGATCCTGTTTTTAGGCTTTTAATGACCTCCCTTATTTCTTCGACCATGATGCTTGCCTCCAGAACATCCCTGTGGTCTTCGGTTAACTTTGGGATCGGTACGTCTTGGAGAAAACCGGATAACAAGGGGTCTGTATTCGTTGGTGTCATGCTATAGAGGTTGGTGTAAAAAATTTGAAAGGCTTCTAAAATTTTGTTGGGGTCGGCTGAGGGGGGATTGCCTGCTACTCTAATCTTAGCTAGACAGTGGGTACACAATCGTGGGGATAGCTTAGAAGCCAACATCGGTCCTATTTTATCTTTTTGGTTGTAGAATCTAGCTCCACTCCAGCGGATGTGTTTCTCCACTTCTACCCTGAGGGCCAAATTCAATTCCAGCCTGACAATGTCCAATCGATCTAGTAGGGCTTTAGAGGGGTTCTTCTTGTGTTGGCTTTTGAGGTCAGCAAAAGTCTTTTCAAGTTTAATGTCTAACAGTATTTCTTTCTTCAGTCGGGTTGCTATGCTGATGATTTTTCCGATAATGGTGGCTTTGTGTGCAGCCCAGAGGGTCTCAGGGGAGATGTCATCTACATTGTTGAGTAGGAATTATTCCTTCAGGGATTTCTCTATCTCGGTAACGTTTATGGGGTCACTCAGGATGGATTTGTTAAGTCGCCAGTGCGCTCCTATTGGCCTAGTGAGGGAGTTTTGCATAGTGAAGAGGACTAGCGTGTGGTCCGACCATGCAGTGTCGATAATGGTCGCCTTCTGTGTCAATGGTATAAGGGTGGGGGGTACCAAAATATGATCTATTTTGGCGTATGATTGATGGGGGGCTGAGAAGTGTGTATAGTCCCTTTTTGAGGGATTAAGTTCCCTCTATATGTTGATCAGACCGTGAGAGTGGAGGGTTTTTGCTATGTTTGGGCTGGCTTTGGTGGGGTGTGTCAGTTGGTCCTTGGGGGGGTTTTGATTTGTCGAGTCCCTGATCGAAAGCTATGTTTGAATCCCCTCCAAAGATGATCTTGCCTTCTACTAGGGGTAACAGGGTTTGGAGGAGTATTTGGAAGAATTTGGTTTGGCCTTTATTGGGGGCATAGTAGGAGATTATGGAGTAAATGTTGCCCTCAATAGAGCCTTTGACAAGGATAAATCTACTCTCAGGGTCTCTGTAGTCAGAGATGTGGGAAAACTTGCTATTCTTCGAGAACAGTATTGCTACTCCTTTAGTTTTGTTAGCGGCGTTCACTAGATAGAATGTTGGCTAGTGTTAGTGTAGGAATTTGGGGCTGTAACGGATCAGAAAATGTGTCTCTTGGACTAAGACTAATTCTATTTTCTAATTTCAGGGAACGGTAATTTTTAAAACGCTAGTCTTCATTTACTAGGGGGATTCAAACCCTGTGCATTGTGAGTGGCAATTTTAAGGTCCTTCCCTGTCACATTCACATTAGGCACCTGGACAGAGGGGTGAAATGCTGCAAAAGTGTCCGCCACTTACCCTTAGATCGCTTCTCCTTAGGGGTCCTGAAAGTTGAGGGGGCTGCGTTCATAACACACCTGAGATCCAGTGGGTCAAATTACCTGCTGAATGGCTCGAGAAAAGGAAGACATTAGGCGGGGGGGGGAGCAAAACAGAGAGTAGCGTCTTGTAGGAAGATGATCAGCGCCTGGTGAGGGAGAGTCCCACCAGGCACCATCCATTAGGCATCGGCAACCTCTGACAGAGGGCAGATGACCCATGCCACAAAGGCGAAAAATCCGCTTTTGTGGGATGGGTGGAGTCGCAAGGGTGTGACCCCTGACCCTGGCTTCTATGTTTAACTTGGTAATCTAAGAACACAACTAACACAGCTTAATGGCAGTGTTTAAAAAGAAAAATATAAGAAAAACACCTGATCATTAATAAAGAAAAAAGCGTCCTGGGATCAAACAGCATGGCCTATATTGGGTTCTTCTGCAGTGGTCGTCCCCCTGAACCCTGCCCCCCTAATAGAGGGGGGGGGGGGGGGAGTTCCCCCGCAAATTGAGAGCCGTTTAGTGTCCTTGTAGTCGCCCATGTCGGTATCCTGTACTGGGTCCAGCAGGGTATCCCTGAGCTCAGCAAGTTCTTATGGAATTGTGTCTTATTGCTGAATTCATGAAATGTGGCGAAGAGACTATAGGGAAGGAGTCTAGTTAGCATACGTGGAAGTACCTGACAGTCACCTTGAGGTATGCCAACCCAGCCTAAAATGTCCAAATGTTCAATGATGAGTGTCTCTGACAGGACTCAGATAAGGCTTCGAAAAACCCAAAAATAAAAGTGTGGAACGATAAACTGGGAGTAGAAACAGGAGAAAGCCTGAAGATTGGCAACAAAGGGAAGATAAGGAGCCCTAGGCTCCTTTGACAGAGGGGACTACTGTCCCATAGTGGGATTCCCTATTGAGGACAATTTGAAATAGTAGTTTTGTGAGGTATCCTTAAGGTGATCTACCTTCTTTGGCCTTCTTGGTTTTTCCTTTATTCCAGAGTGGGGAAACTGGGCTTTGTGGTGGGGGTCTTTTGGTGGAGCCTCCCAGTGCCAAAGTGAAGTCCATGGGTGCTTCCTGGGAAATCATCTTTAGGTGGAGGAAGAGTTTCTCTCCCTCTAGGAGGATGGAGAAGGAGAAGCCTCTACCTTGAATAGTGAATTTCACTCCAAATGGGAAGGCCCAGCGATATTTGATGTCCTGTTGTAACAATACAGTGAGGAACGGTTTGAGGGTTCGACGCTTCTGGATAGTTGATGGGGCCAGATCAGCAAATATTTGTATTTGGTGGCCTCGACAGGTCACTTGCTGTTTGAGGCGGGATTGTCTCATGACTTCCTCCTTTACGGCATAAAAGTGGGGCTTGACGATTACATCCCTCAGGGAGCTGTCCTTCCTGGGGGGACCGAGGGCTCCGTGGGACCTGTCCAGCTCTAGGCGGTGGGGGGGGGGGGGGGAGTCTTAGGCATAAGCTCCTTGATGAGGTGCTGTATCGCTAGGGGGATGTCCGTGATGTTTTCGGGGAGGCCTCGGACTCTGAAATTGTACCTCCTGGACCTGTTCTCAAGGTTGTCTATCCTGGAGAGGGCAGTTTCCAGTTGGTCCTGAAGGACCTGGATGTGGGCTGCGTTCTGATTGGTATGAGTGACTGTAATGTCCAGTTTGGTTTCTATCACTTCCATTCTGGCGCCTAATTTGGCGAAATCGGATTTAATGTGTCTGGTGATTTGGTAGACTGGGGGTGGGGGTAGCATGGAGGTATGGAGCAGATGACCCGGGCAGGGACAAGTTGTATTCCTCCATTGTCCTGCTCAGCAGTGATTCAGTGGAAGCTGGGAAGGGAACTTGAGGGTATTGAGGTGATCCCTGAGCCACTTGGGAGTATGTCAGCGTGGCTGGTGAAATCACTTGCCTCATGTCCTGTGTCTGCTCACTGTAGGCCGTGTGTGGCTGTGTTGAAGAAGGTGTGGTGGTCATGTTGGTCTGCCCACCGCGATCTGCTCTGTCAAATTCTGGTCCCAGGTCTCGTCTAACCGCCTGTCCGGGCATCCGGGGGGGTCCCAGGGGTGTCCTGATTGCTGGTGGGTCCTTGTTCTCCCTTACAGGGACGTGCTGTGCCTGCAGTGGAGGCCGGAGCTCCCTCCTCAGGAGGAGGACGTGGAGGCTATCTTGGTACTCCCGCCGCGGCTTGCTCTGTGGAAATCCGGTCCCAGGACGCTACTCCCAGCCGGTCCGTATATCCCAGGGGGATCCCGGGGGGTCCTGATTGCTAGTGGGTCCTTGTTCTCCCTTGCAGGGATGTGCTGTGCCCCCTGTGGAGGCCGAAACTCCCTCCTCAGGAGAAGGAGTCGGCGGCCATCTTGGTACACCCGCCGCGGCTTGCTTCGTTGGAATCCGGTCCCAGGACGCTTCTCGCAGCCGGTCCAGACATCCAGGGGAGATCCCGGGGGCTGCCTGTTCGCTGTCTCATGGTTTTTGTCCCGTTCAGGGACTTGCTGTGCCTGCTGTTATGATCGTGGGGCAGGTGTGATGCTGAGCTCCCGGCTTAGTCAGCCATGTCGGGGCTCCCGCACCTGCGCCTTTCCTGGTGAGCAGATTTTATACTCAGCACTGTGGGGTGCCGTTTTTTCTTGGTGAAGGAATTCCCACTATCTACATAGAAGATTCTATACCTAGAAGACCACTCTGTCTACAATAGAATTGTTGTTTTCTTCTCAATGGGGACTTTATTTTATTTTTCACTTCTTCTTTATTTTTGTGATTGTTTTTTTATTTATATGTAGCGGTCACATTTTTGCTTAACAATTCAATGTTATGTTATAGCTTAGTATTTGGCACCATCTAGCGACCAAAATTGTAATGGACTTGATTTTATTTTTTTCTTTCTGGAGAATTGAGAAGATGATAGGAAGTGACTATCTTGTTTACATTTCTACATTAACTTGACCTACCCACAAATGCCTATGACCTCCCATGAGCACCAAGAGAACTGAACTGCATTGTGGGAAGGCTATAAAAGAACTCGGCGCGGCCATCTTAGCTCTCTTGGAAACGCATGGTCAGCCTTGGAGGATCTGTGTGAGGTCTCCAGCGAAGCGCGGCCTACATCCACGGAAGAGCGATCCGATCAGCGATCCTGTGACACATCAGTGAGCTGGACTGACGGTGAGGCAAGACTGGGAAGGAGCCAGAGAAGCCTGTCAGAGTCATCTGAGAGTCCCAGAACATTTCGCTGAACGGAGCGGAGCAGCGTAACAGTGTCGGCCGGCCGGAAACAGGACATTGTGCACCGGAGCAGAACTGTTCTACTTTGAGGACCCTGTTGGGTGAGAGGGCTGTTGCCCAAAAGTTTCTTTGATGCACTTTACACAACTGAAATTGTAACACAGTGTTGCTGGGATCTGTAGTCCTACAGAGGAAAAGCACAAAGGACTGATTTCAAAACAGGCCTCAAGCCGGTACTTCAGTATAATTTTGACACTGTGTTATTGGCATTGGAGATAGTTGCAGTGCTGCTGTACCACAATATTAGTTCCATATTCAATTTGCCTTAATCCGGGAGTTGTTAACCTTTGGTTTACAATCCACTATACTCATAGCTAGCAGAAGAAAGAAGAAAAGAAGGACTGTCTCATAAAACACAAGGCTTTGTGTTTCATTGCTTTTTAATGACACTATAATATAAAGCAGTGGGAGCTCCCTAGGGGTTGATTTATGCTTTGTTGAAATAGCATTGTCTACATTACATGTGCTGAGGTTGGGGCAGTGTTCATAGTGAAGTCAGTTTCACTCCGTCATTTGTCCCATTCTCTAGACACATTGTTAAGAGACTAATTTAAAGAGGTGTTCCCATTTAAAAAAAAAGAAATTAAAGTGAGCAGCTACAAATACTGCAGCTGCTGACTTTTGTCTTTACCTTTAAACTTCTGCTTACACTTGGTCAGCAACTCAAAGAAGGCAACACTGGGTTACACTCACATGTGCTCCCGAGCGACCATCCATGCTTGCCACAGAGGATCCTCTCCCAGTCCTTGTATCTGTCAGTAGTAGCAACCTTCTCCTGAATTCTCCTCCTGAAGACTCCTCTCCACATGGCATACTCCCCTCCCCCGAGGGGGAGAGCACCCGAGTTGCACCAGCCTCTACATCTTTCTCTGGATTCTCCAAAAACCTCCGGAAACATGTGACCTTGTCTTTTATAGAAGTCCCGCCTCTGCCCAAGCAAAACAATGGTTGGCTCAGAGGGGTCTCCAAAAGACTACCTGCCACTCTATTCCTTTATTCCTCCCACTTTTCAGAACACTTCATAGAAAGGGATGGAAATTACACAGGCAGAGTGTAGGTGGCCACACCTTCCTCTACTCTAACTAAACTCCCAACACTGGCAATTTAGCCTAGCTTTAATCCTAACTATCTAATCTAGCACACACCTAAGTAGGTGGGCACTATATATATATATATATAATTTGTAATCTAATACGTTTTGACCACTTTTGGTGATGTACATTTATAGCTTTCTATTTATGATAATTGCATAATTAGTCTATCACAATATTGATATCACCACCAGCTATTTTACTAGCGCCCTCTATCTATTATCAATTGTATTTGATCACTTTGCTCAAATCAGGGGAGCAGCTTAATTTTACTATTTATTTTTTTCTACTAGTTTTTGACGCTGAGTCTATCTAATCACCCTCCATTTTATTGACTAGGCTCCTGGCATTTGTGAACATGCCCCTGAGTTTTGTACTGATGCATATTATTTTCTATTATGTATTCTCAGGCTTCGTTTTTGATTTGGATTCAATGAAATTAGATACATTGGTGGCTCTTGTCCATTCTGGGTTTGTTTCTCTTCCTAGAGGGGGTCTGTGGGCAACTCTTAGTTTATTTTTCAGCATTGTTTGTTCCCCTGTAGGGTGCATCCAGCTGACTTTTCTGGCTGGTGAGGCTGTCATGTCACAGGTTCCAGCAGCTGTGCATGTGCGGTAGCGGCCGAGATCTGTGGCCCCCATCCTTAGTGTGGACAATTTTGGCCTTTTTTGCCAATTAGTGGGGCAGCACCTTTTTGGGGCTGTTTTTTTGTGATGTTAGTACAGCAATCTCCCCCGCTGAGCTGTTGTGTTCTGACAGGGGGGCCAGAACACTTTGATCAGTGCTCTCAGCCATTGGCTGAGCACTGATTGGGAGACGGCCTCTGTCGGACCGGCTGGCATACACACAGGCCGAATGTAAAATTCATCAAGGTATTGCCCATGCAGACATTGACAGTCCCTCCTCAGGATCCTCATGGTGTCACTCCAGACACCATTCTCACTTGAGGAAGGAGTCAAGAAAGAGACGACATACGTCTTCTTCTTTGGTATGCTCCTGCCACAGTCTTGCTGAATGTGTGGAGAGACAGAGATCCCTGGCAAATTAGTCTGCAGGGGCTCTCTGTCTGAGATCCCAGTCGACAGAAAGCAAGAGGGCCAGCAGGTGGCATCCCTCCTCAAGAAGATTGTTAAAGAATCTATCACTCCCAAAACAGGGCCTCCTGCAGGCTGGTGGCAGTGACCCACAGGAGGATTAGGCCCTTCATCACACTCTTCCGCCACTAACCTGGTTTACTCAGGGTTACCACTAAGCGGGGTTCTCCAGGCGGAAGATGAACACTCCTTGCCTGGAGAGGAGAATTCCGAGCAGTTGAGGTTCAGGTTTGCCCTTGTGCAACCGTATATTGCAGCAGGTAGGCAAGTGATTGGATAGGAGGAGGAACCCCTCAAGAAGGCTAAAAGATATTTTCCACTTCTACAAAAAATGACAGCTATGTTTCCCATTTATGGAAGAAATTAAGGGCTTATTCTCCCCAAAGTGGCAGAAAAACGAGAAGAGGTTTTCTGCCAAAAGGCACAGTAAGCTATAACAGGATGTGGCCACAACTGCTTTAGACACTTAGATGCGGCAGTGATTAGGCTAGCAAAGATTGTAATTCTCCCAATGGAGGATTCAGTCACCTTCAAGGATGTCATGGATAGGTGGATCGAGTTTGACCTCAGGAAAGTCAGTTGTGGCAGCTTGTAAACCTGCAATCACAGGTGGTTGCTAATGAAATTGGAACTTACAGTAATTGCACAACACTGAGTCCTTGGTCAGTGAGGGTTTGGCCATGAGAAGTCGTCATTCAAGCCCAAGATGAGCTGAAGTACTCTGCAGACTTCTTTGGCAAAGCAGCTATAGACACTATTAGGTTTTTGGGTAGGGCTATGCTTCATTCCGTAAAAGCCAAGAGGGCCCTCTGGCTCAACTTATGGGCTGCAGATGTCTCTTTGAAGCAAAGCTGGTGCAAGATCTCCTTAGATGGAAAAAATCTCTTTTTAGTAACAAACTAGAGACAGCAATCTCTAGGGAGACAAGGCAAGTCAGCGCTCCTGCCTCAGGATAGAAAAATAAAGGGTTCAAAGGCATTTTAGAGTAAGTTACAGCTGCAGAGGTCCAGAGATTCCAGAGATTTTCGGTAGGGGAGAGACATGAGGAAAGTTTGGAGAGGCACCCAGGTAATATTCCCGAGATGCCTGAGGCAGAATACTTTGGATGTGCTGCAGGATCCTGCAAAGTCTTTTTGACAATCAGAGCAGCTAGGCTCTCATAGTGGGGGTCAGGCTAGCCCACTTTGTGGAAGTCTGGGCAAGTCGCTGCAAAGACAGGTGGGTGATGTTGTCCATGATTAAGCATGGCCACTTCTTGATGTTTGTGCATCCTCCTTTAACCAGTCACCAGTCTTGTCTTCCCCTCAGTTGAAAATTATATTTCAGTACATCAGAATGCTACTAGTCCAAGAAGCCATTGCACCAGTTCCATTCTCAAAAACATTTTCTGGTCCAGAAAAAAAAATGCCAGGTGGCGCCTTGTCATAGACCCCAAGAAGCAGTGGTGGAACTACCAGGGTTGCAAAGGTAACACTTGTGACTGGGACCTGGCATTCCTTCATTGTGGAGGGGCCCCAAGATGGCAGGAAGGGGGCCTGCTGCAGAACGTAAGCTCAGTTCACACTGGTGCAACCCAAAAAAGGTGTGACTCGCTTGCAACTTGCTTACATTTTCCTTGTGACTTTCTTGCAATTTCCATGTGACTTCCTTTCAATTGACTTTTGTGATTTAAAATTGCAGTCTATGAAACTCAAATCACACCAAAGCCATAGAAAAGTAAAGGGCCCTACGACAGAAGAAAAGGGCCCCAAGCTCAGCGAGAAGGGCTCTGGGACCATTGGAAAGGGCCCCAGCAGTCAGAGCGGTCCTTCCTGTTTTTTTGCACTGAAGGCCCTGAAGGTTCTACTTATGCCTCTGCCAAGAGGCTAAATCAGTATATTTTTCTGGAGAGGTTAAGATGGAGTCACTGCAGACTATTGCACAAGTGGTACAACCAGGAGACTGGATGCTCTTGGTGGATCTGCTGCATGTCTACCTGCAGATGCTGATCTTACCATCTTTTCAGAAGTACCTCAAGTTTGTGGTGGACTCGGTCCATCCATAGTTCCATTGCCCCCCGTTTGGCCTCTGTACCTCTCCAAGAACTTTCACCAAGGTCCTGGTAGCAGCCCGGGCACCCCACAGGGAGAGGGGCCTCCAAGTCCATCATTATTTCGACACTCCTCTTGACTGGCAGCAAGGTTCAATTACTCAACCAAAAACAACTCTTGCTAAAGGCACTGCAGTCTATTAGATAATAAATTGGAAGAGAGCCAGCTGCATTCGACCCAGCAGTTAGTGTATCTGGGAGCACTCTTTGACATGGCCAATGCCTCCCTTTCCCCGCCTCCACAAAAGAAAGATTCTATCAGCAAGAAAATGCACAGAGCAGCCTCCTCTTCAGTCCTATCACCCTCTCAATGTTTGAGCCTGTAAGGCACAATGTCAGCATGCACCCCAATGGTTCCCCGGGCACTCTGGCACCTTCGGCAATTCCAGTCAGGTTTTTTTTTTGCCTAATGGAGAGAAAATCACCTATGGCAGCTATCACTCTACATAAGGAAGAGCCTGGCTTGGTGGTTGAGAAGAGAGTCCCTTGTGCCCTCATAGCTGCTAGGGTCCTCAAGCTGGTTCACAATTACAATGGATGCAAAACGTCCTACAAAAGTAATCATTGTAGTTTGTTATAGACCTCCCAGTGTTAATGAGGAGGTGGAGACTCAGCTCCTTGCACAGATAAAAATGTCTGCAAGGGCTGCAAGACAGTTTTATGGTATAGTTTATAGAGGCCCCGACTAGGAATGATGCTCTGTTGGACCTGGTAATTTCAAACCATGCAGAGCTATTACTAATCTTCATGCGCCCCTGTCAAAACATTTGAAACCTATCTCTCAGATAACCTAACAAAAAAAACGGCTACTAAAATGACAAGTCAAGCTCTTCAATCTTGCAATTAACAAATTATGGATTGGCACTACATAAAAATTACAACTGCACCTTCCTTACTTTCACTGATGCAAACTGGTCTATGATGTGCTCAAAGTCATTTTTTTTCTGTTTCTTCTCTTTCTTCACTCAACACAACACACACACACACACTGATACAAAAATCACTGATGATGCCAACACACTGGCACACTCATTAAAATACATTGGTGCACACAGTAACTCATACAAAAACAATGACACACATATTCGTTAACATACACACCTGTATGATGTAAGTGTGTGTGTGTGTGTGTATCTATCTAGATATAAAGATCTATCTATCTATATACACCGTATTTATCGGCGTATAACACGCGCTGATGTATAACACGCACCCCAAGTTTAGGAGGGAAGTTTAAGGAAAAAAAAGTTACATTTAAATGCCCATCAATGCAGCATTATCGTGTCCATCTGCAGCCTTGTCAGTGCAGCCTTGCCCCAGTGTCCAGTGCATCCTTGTCAGTGCAGCTTTGCCCCAGTGCAGCCTTGTCAGTGCAGCTTTGCCCCAGTGCAGAATTGTCAGTGCAGCTTTGCCCCAGTGCAGAATTGTCAGTGCAGCTTTGCCCCAGTGCAGAATTGTCAGTGCAGCTTTGCCCCAGTGCAGAATTGTCAGTGCAGCTTTGCCCCAGTGCAGCCTTGCCCCAGTGGTCAGTGCAGCCTTGCCCCCCAGTGTACATTACATGATCGCCGCCGACATACACAAGTTTAGTGTGTAGTTTTAAATATGGCACCGCAGAGTTCGGAGGGACTTGGCGGCGCTGAACGAGCGCCGCTGAGAACACAGTGACTGGGCAGAGCCGAGATACACATGGCCGAGGGTTCTCGGCTCTTCTCGGCACCGTTCACAGTCACGCCCAGTCCCTATGATGGACATAACACAGGTCCAATGGCGGGACTGGGCGTGACTGTGAACGGCGCCGAGAAGAGGCGAGAACCCTCGGCTATGTGTATCTCATCTCCGCCCAGTCACTGTGTTCTCGGCGGCGCTATATGTCCCATAATCCTCTTCTCTGCTCCTTTTTCTATTCCATTTCTTCCCTGGCTGATATGAAGGCGGGGGAAGATACATAGTGGCCAGCTGTGCTGGCAAGTGCTGGTACACCAGCACTTGGGAGAGGGAGGGGGGGAGAGGGAGGGGGGGAAAGAAGAGCCCGCAGCTGCATTGGCATCACTAGGGTTGGGGTCACCCCCCCTCCACCAACTATAGTCGCCCCTCAGTACAGACCCCCTCCACTAAGTATAGACCCCCATCCGTCAGTGCAGAACCCGCACTAAGTATAAACCCCTTCCTCAGTACAGAGCCCCCTCCATTAGTACAGCCCCCCCCAGGACAAACCAGCCCTCCATTAGTACAGACCCCCCAATAGTACAGACCCCCAAGGACAGACCCCCCCATTAGTACAGACCCCCCCTCCATTAGTACAGACCCTCCCATTAGTACAGACCCCCCCCATTAGTACAGACCTCCTCTCCATTAGTACAGACCCCCAGGAAAACCCCCCTCCATTAGTACAGACTCCCCTAGGACAGACCTCCCCCTCCATTAGTTCAGACCCCCACAGGACAAACCACCTCTCCATTAGTACAGACCCCCCATTAGTACAGACCCCCCCCATTAGTACAGACCCCCTCTATTAGTACAGAACCCCCCAGGAAAACACCCCTCCATTAGTACAGACCCCCCAGGACAGACCCCCCTCCATTAGTACAGACCCCCCATGACAAACCACCCCTCCATTAGTACAGAACCCCCATTAGTACAGACCCCCAAGACAGACCCCCCCTCCATTAGGACAGACCCCCCATTAGTACATCCCCCCTCTCTATTAGTACAGACCCCCCAGGAAAACCCCCCTCCATTAGTACAGACCCCCACAGGACAAACCCCCCTCCATTAGGACAGACCTACCATTAGGACAGACCCCCCATTAGTACAAACCCCCTCTCCATTAGGACAGACCCCCCCATTAGTACAGACCCCCTCTATTACTACAGACCCCCCAGGCTGGCCCCCCCATTAGTACAGACCCCCCATCTATTAGTACAGACCCCCCAGACCGGCCCCCCCTCCATTAGTACAGACCCCCCTCCATTAGGACAGACCCCCATTAGTACAACCCCCCATTAGTACAGACCCCCCTCTATTAGTACAGACCCCCCCAGGAAAACCCCCCTCCATTAGTACAGACACCCCAGGACAGACCCCCCTCCATTAGTACAGACCCCCCATGACAAACCACCCCTCCATTAGTACAGACCCCCCATTAGTACAGACCCCCCAGGACAGACCCCCCCTCCATTAGGACAGACCCCCAATTAGTACAGCCCCCCTCTATTAGTACAGACCCCCCAGGAAAACCCCCCCTCCATTAGTACAGACCCCCACAGGACAAACCCCCCCTCCATTAGGACAGACCTCCCATTAGGACAGACCCCCCATTAGTACAAACCCCCTCTCCATTAGGACAGACCCCCCCATTAGTACAGACCCCCCTCTATTAGTACAGACCCCCCAGGCCGGCCCCCCCATTAGTACAGACCCCCCCATCTATTAGTACAGACCCCCCATATTAGTACAGACCCCCCAGGTCGGTCCCCCTCCATTAGGACAGACCCCCCTCCATTAGGACAGACCCCCAATTAGTACAGACCCCCTCCATTAGTACAGACCCCCCTCCATTAGGACAGACCCCCCTCCATTAGGACAGACCCCCCATTAGTACAAACCCCCATTAGTACAGACCCCCCTCTATTAGTACAGTCCCCCCAGGCTGGCCACCCCTCCATTAGTACAGACCCCCCTCCATTAGTACAGACCCCCCAGGACAGACCCCCCCTCCATTAGTACAGACCCCCCAGGACAGACCCCTCCCCCTCCATTAGTACAGACCCCCCTCCATTAGTACAGACCCACCAGGACAGACCCCCCTCCATTAGTACAGACCCCCCCAGGACAGACCGTCACCCCCCTCCATCAGGGTACATAAAAACACCCGGGCGGCAGCTGGAGAGGAGAGAACAGTGTGCAGCCATGCCACCCAGATCCCGCACTAAGTATAAACCCCTTCCTCAGTACAGACCCCCCCCCATTAGTACAGACCCCCCCAGGACAAACCAGCCCTCCATTAGTACAGATCCCCCAATAGCACAGACCCCCAAGGACAGACCCCCCTCCATTAGGACAGACCCCCCATTAGTACAGATCCCCCCATTAGTACAGACCCCCCATTAGTACAGACCCCCCCTCCATTAGTACAGACCCTCCCATTAGTAGAGACCCCCCTCTATTAGTACAGACCTCCTCTCCATTAGTACAGACCCCCAGGAAAACCCCCTCCATTAGTACAGACTCCCCTAGGACAGACCTCCCCCTCCATTAGTACAGACCCCCACAGAACAAACCACCCCTCCATTAGTACAGACCCCCTATTAGTACAGACCCCCCTCTATTAGTACAGACCCCCCCAGGAAAACCCCCCTCCATTAGTACAGACCCCCCAGGACAGACCCCCCTCCATTAGTACAGACCCCCCATGACAAACCACCCCTCCATTAGTACAGACCCCCCATTAGTACAGACCCCCCAGGACAGACCCCCCTCCATTAGGACAGACCCCCCATTAGTACAGCCCCCCTCTATTGGTATAGACCCCCCAGGAAAACCCCCCTCCATTAGTACAGACCCCCACAGGACAAACCCCCCCTCCATTAGGACAGACCTCCCATTAGGACAGACCCCCCATTAGTACAAACCCCCTCTCCATTAGGACAGACCCCCCCATTAGTACAGACCCCCCCTCTATTAGTATAGACCCCCCAGGAAGGCCCCCCCCATTAGTACAGACCCCCCATATTAGTACAGACCCCCCAGGCTGGCCCCCCTCCATTAGTACAGACCCCCTCCATTAGGACAGACCCCCCATTAGTACAAACCCCTCATTAGTACAGACCCCCCTCCATTAGTACAGACCCCCCTCCATTAGTACAGACCCCCCTCCATTAGGACAGACCCCCCATTAGTACAAACCCCCCATTAGTACAAACCCCCCATTAGTACAGACCCCCCAGGCCGGCCACCCCTCCATATTAGTACAGACCCCCCTCCATTAGTACAGACCCCCCAGGACAGAACAGTGTGCAGCCATGCCGCCCAGATGGAGAGCAGAGCAGTTCACAGCAGGCAGGAGTGAGAGACACAGAGAGGAGAAGGAGAACGTGTCAGGCATGGACCGCCCCGCCCCCCCCCACGATGTCACTGCATGGCTGGTCTCTCTCCACGCAGAGACCAGCCGCTCTCCTTCTCTAAAAGGAGGAGGGAGGGGCTTGAACAGGAAACACAGCGGCATCTTTCTCCTTAGAACACCGGTGGAGAACCACCGCCGGACACAAACAGGAGGAGGAAGGAAGGGACAAGGGGGCACTCTGGCACTTCAGCTCCCCCACCTCTCTGGCCCCCTGGGTGCACTGCACCCCGTGCACTCCATCTGGGATTGGCCCTACACTGAACAGATTAATGTTCTATCTCTCTCCACGTAAATTTCAAATGGCTGCTATGGGAAGAATATTTTTATAGTGTGGGGTGGACTAAAAGCAATGAGCCATGATTGGATAGAGTCATCATGACAGTGTCCAATCAACAGGTCAAAAGCCCCAATAATTCAGGTGTTCATCGAATGGGTGAACAGCCAATGTTTGGCCCAAACTCAGATCAAACAGATCACCTCTACCCAACATTAATAATCTTCCTGACCAAATCATTGAATCACTCCATTATAGTTTACCTCTGTTTAGAAATCTTTAGAAATCCATACCTTCCCCCATCTGAATCTGTCAGATCACAGGTGACCTCTCCCTACCAAACTTTATCCACCTAGTTCACCTCCATTATCCAACATTTATCATAGATTAACACTACCCCATCACAGCTTATTTCTCCCATTCTCCCATTATTCATTCCTTAGTTTACATCTCACTTGTGTATAACTGATATAATCCTCTTGCAAAAATAGCGACCTCCAATTGATCTCCTTTACCTCCATTAATCCCTGGTGAACACTCATCTCCAGCCAGCAAACTACATTCACCAGTACATCACAACTCATATTTACAATGCCCACAGCTACAATCTCACAACCATTCTGCACTTACATCTGATAGTTTTGGCTTCTTTCTTACATTTATCACATTTGTAACCATAGTTGTGTGCAGCCTATTGCATTAGGGTGTGCACCCTGTAACCTGGGGAACAGGTAGCAGGTACAAAAGCTCCCTAGGATGAGCAGTCTTTCAGGCACAGATACCAAATTCAGTGAATAAGTGACAAACAGTGTGGTGTTTATTTGTGATATATACAAGTCTATATACAGGTGCTGTACAGTGTTCCAAAAAAAACAAATAGGAACAAAAATAGCCAAAACAAAACCTAGCCGTGTCTCGGCACTAACTAAACAATATTTACAGATCCTAACTACCAGGCTGAGCAAGCCTACAGCTTGCCAGCTTCCACATACCTTTTTGCTCTCCTACACAGAAGTAGTCTGAGTATCCCAGGCCAAGAGCAAAGGTTGTCTGCTTAGGTGAGCTTAAATTAGCCCGGGGGAGAGGACCAAGACCTGAACTGGACCATGGATCAGAGATCCCTGAACCTGTATGAGAGGAGCCTGGGAGATGTATAAATCCCGAACAGGACTTTTCCTGGCTCTCTCTGGGACGCTCTGCTACATATCCTCCCCCCTTGTTTCAACCCCAGGGTTGGAACACCTGTAGCCCAACAGGAGTGAACACCCGACAGGGCATCTACATTCCCCATCTTAACACCTGGCCTGTGTTTTACAGTGAATGAGTAATCCTGTAGAGCCAAAAACCACCGGTTTACCCGTCTATTAGTCTCCTTCTTTTGGGCCATCCATTTCAGAGGAGCATGGTCAGTTATTAACTCGAACTGGTGTCCTAACAAATAGTACCTGAGTGCGTCCACGGCCCACTTTATGGCTAAACACTCCTTTTCAATGACTGCATACCTTTGCTTATGGTCATTGAGCTTTCTGCTTAGGTACACCACAGGGTGTTCTTCCCCATTGTGTACCTGTGATAGTACTGCCCCAATACCAACATCAGACGCATCCGTCTGAACCAAAAAATCTTTGGAGAAATCGGGGGAGTACAGTACTGGTTGTGCACAAAGAGCCTTCTTCAGGACTTGGAAAGATTCCTCTGCTACTGAGGACCATTTCACCATTACAGAGTCTTTCCCTTTCGTAAGGTCTGTCAGTGGGGCAGCTATAGTTGCAAAATTTGGGATAAATCTTCTATAATACCCCGCAATGCCAAGAAAGGCCCTGACCTGCTTCTTGTTTGCAGGACGTGGCCATTCCTGGATGGCTTCTATTTATTTCACTTGAGGTTTTATGACCCCACGCCCAATAGTGTAGCCCAAATACTTGGCTTCCTCTAGACCAATGGCACATTTCTTTGGATTTGCTGTAAAACCTTCTTTGAAGAGGGAATCAAGGACAGCCTGGACACGGGGCAAGTGAGACTCCCAGTCAGTGCTATGTACCCCTATGTCATCTAGATATGCTGCTGCATATTGTCGGTGGGGTCTTAGAGTCCTGTCCATGGCCCTCTGAAATGTTGCGGGGGCATTTTGCAACCCAAAAGGCATTTTTTTATATTGAAAGGAACCCTCCGGGGTCACAAATGCAGTCTTCTCTTTGGCGCTACCAGTCAGGGTTATTTGCCAATAACCTTTTGTCAAGTCCAAAGTGGTCAGATAGCGAGCCTTGCCAAGTCGGTCTATAAGTTCGTCCACTCTGGGCATTGGGTACGTGTCAAACTTTGTCACTGCATTAAGCTTCCTGAAGTCATTACAGAACCTCCAAGTGCCATCCGGTTTTGGGACTAACACAATGGTGCTAGACCAGTCACTATTGGATTCCTCAATGACATCTAGCTCCAACATTCTTTTAACTTCCTCGCTGATGTCCTTTCTCCTCGCTTCAGGAATTCGGTATGGTTTGAGCTTGACACGGACCCCAGGCTCAGTAACAATATCATGCTGAACTGCTGAAGTCGTGCCAGGTAACTCTGAAAATTTCTCTCTATTCCTTATCAGGAATTCTCTAGTTTCCTGCTTTTGGGAATATGACAGGGTGTCTGGAATCGTGACCTCAGGGATCAGAGGGGGCTCAGTACCCTTAGGCGTTACCGGGAGGGACCTCGCAGTTAACGCCAGTCTATCCTTCCAGGGTTTTAACAGGTTTATGTGGTAAATCTGTTCGGGTTTCCTTTTTCCTGGTTGATATATTTTGTAATTGACCTCCCCAACTCTTTCAATTACTTCAAAGGGACCCTTAGCCAGGAACTTGCTCTCAACAGTGGGAACCAACACCAGGACCCTGTCACCAGGTGAGAAAACACGAAGTTGGGCCCCCCTGTTGTATATCCTCTGTTGGGCTGCTTGGGCCTGCAGTAGGTGTTCTTTTACCATCGGCATGATTGCTGCAATCCTGTCCTGCATTTGAGCGATATGCTCAATGACACTTTTATGGGGTGTCTGCTCCCCCTCCCAAGTTTCTTTGGCTATGTCCAAGAGTCCCCGAGGGTGTCTCCCATAAAGCAACTCAAATGGAGAGTACCCCGTGGAGGACTGGGGAACCTCCCTGATGGCAAACATCAAGTATGGTATCACGAAGTCCCAGTTTTTCCCATCCTTGTCATCAACCTTTTTTAACATGCTCTTTAATGTCTTATTGAAGCGTTCCACCAAGCCATCCGTTTGAGGATGGTACACCAAGGTTCGCAATTGCGACACCTTAAATAACTTGCACAGCTCTCTAGTTATTTGGGACATAAACGGGGTGCCCTGGTCTGTAAGGACTTCTTTAGGGATTCCAACACGACTGAACACCATAAACAGCTCTTTGGCAATGTTTTTAGCAGACGCGGTGCGTAAGGGAATGGCCTCGGGGTAACGGGTAGCATAATCCATGATTACAAGGATATGCTGATGACCTCGGGCAGACTTGGGGAGTGGACCCACAAGGTCCATGGCAATCCTCTCAAAGGGCATTTCAATAATGGGCAAGGGCACTAAAGGACTTCGGAAGTGTTGTAGTGGGGCTGACATCTGACACACAGGACAGGATTGACAATAATTCTCAATATCCTTCTGTATCCCGGGCCAATAAAACCTGCGCAACACCCTTTCAGTAGTTTTCTCAACCCCTAAATGACCTCCTAGCAAGTGCCCATGGGCAAGTTCCAACACCACCCGTCTGTATGGCTTAGGGACCACCAACTGTTCAACCACTTCATCATTTTTTTTACATACACGATACAGTAAATCCTCATTGCTGCTAAAATAAGGAAAACAGAGCCTGTCCCCTGATTCGACAGGTACATCATTAATCACCATTACATTTTCCCAGGCCCTGGCAAAGGTTGGGTCTTTTCTCTGCTCGGTACCAAAATTTTCCTTGTGTACATTAAGGTCAGCAAACTCCAACGTAGGCTCAGATTCAGCAGATGGCTGTCCAGCTCCACTGGTTGTGGGGACCTCCTCAGGCTCCTCCAGCTCTCCTGCCATAACTGAGAAAGGAAAACCTGGGGAGCCCTGAGAAGAGTCCCCTGAACCCATATTGTCAGTAGCGGCCAGGAGCTCTGGCTTTGTCACCGAGTCAGCTACTGCGACCGGGTCGGGATGATCCCACAGTTCCCAAAACTTAGGGAAGTCCCTACCAATGATGGCCTTGTGCACCAAGTGGGGCACAAGTCCGACCGGATGGGTCACCGTACCTAAGCCAGTTTTAAACTGAACAATGGCTATAGCAGTGTTTCTCAACTCCAGTCCTCGAGGCGCACCAACAGGTCATGTTTTCAGGATTTCCCTCAGATGAAACGGCTGTGGTAATTACTAAGGCAATGAAACTGATCAAATCACCTGTGCAAAATAGTGGAAATCCTGAAAACATGACCTGTTGGTGCGCCTTGAGGACTGGAGTTGAGAAACACTGGGCTATAGGATACTCGTGGGTATCCCCATGTACACAGATCCCAGCAACTTTTTTAGCATGCAAATTCACAGTGTCAACCATCTCAGCTGTAACCAAAGTCACTAGACTTCCAGAGTCTAGCAAGGCCGTAATAGGCTTATTATTAACAGTCATTTGGCACATGTGTTTTCCCATACTTGGTGCGGCAGCGCATGAAACAGCAGCAAACATAGACTGCCTTCTAATAGACAGATCACACTGCATTGGTTCATCTGTCAAATGGACAGTTTGCTGCAACATGTCCCAGTTCTTGGCAACGAAAACACCTGATGTTTCCCCAGTTCGGTTTGCTGACAGGCAGTAGCTTCCCTTGTTTGGGACGCCAAACTTCAGTCCTGGCACCAAAAATCCTCCCCCCTATTTCCTTGCCATGCTTACCACCCACTTCCCCTGGAACAGTCTTACCGGTTGCCTCGGGAGACCGTGGCTTTGGGCGGAAAGTCCGAGCGGCTGTAGGGGTGGTGACCAGGTTCTCTGCAGCAAAGTACCTTTCAACAAGTTCCACAAGGCTGTCCGCCGAGTTGGGGTCTCCTTGACTCACCCACTTCTGCAGGGGAACTGGTAGTGACCTCAGGAACCGGTCCATGACCACACGCTCCACTATTTGTGGCCCAGACAGGGACTCCGGCTGTAGCCATTTTCTCACCAAGTGAATTAGGTCGAACATCTGCGATCTTGGGGGCCTCTCGTCTTGGAAGAACCAGCTGTGGACCCGCTGTGCTTGAACTGCCAAGGTGACACCAAGTCGCGCCAGGATTTCCCGCTTGACCTTTTCATAGTCTCCTGCTTCTGCTGACTCCAAATCATAGTAGGCCTTCTGCGATTCTCCAGACAGCAAGGGGGCGACCAGTCCTGCCCACTGGGTTTTGGGCCAGCCTTCCCTCTCAGCGGTCCGTTCAAAGGTTAAGAGAAAGGCCTCTGGATCATCATCTGCAGTCATCTTGGAAAGAAAGCGACCCACATGGATGGCTGAGGGCTTGTCTCCAACAACATTAACTTTAGCAGGTGACCACTGTGCTAGCGTCTCCACAACCGCAGCCAGGGTTTTCCTATCCTCTTTTGCATCAGTGGCTAGCTGTTCAAACAGCCTCTGCGATAGCTCCTGTACAGCACCAATTTGTTGGCACAGCGCCTTGGTTTGCTCCTGTGCGATAGCGTTTGTTTGCTGCTGTGTAGCATTTGCTTGATGCAGTGCAGCGTTTGCTTGTTGCTGTGCAGCATTGGATTGTTGCTGTGCAGCGTTGGATATGAACAATTGTTTTAGGATTTCCTCCATGTTTAGTCACTCTAGGTACTGGCCTTTTAAGTAGTAACTTACTACAGCTGGTCGCAGTCTCCACCATATGTAACCTGGGGAACAGGTAGCAGGTACAAAAGCTCCCTGGGATGAGCAGTCTTTCAGGCACAGATACCAAATTCAGTGAAATAGTGACAAACAGTGCGGTGTTTATTTGTGATATATACAAGTCTATATATAGGTGCTGTACAGTGTTCCAAAAAAAACAAATAGGAACAAAAATAGCCAAAACAAAACCTAGCCGTGTCTCGGCACTAACTAAACAATATTTACAGATCCTAACTACCAGGCTGAGCAAGCCTACAGCTTGCCAGCTTCCACATACCTTTTTGCTCTCCTACACAGAAGTAGTCTGAGTATCCCAGGCCAAGAGCAAAGGCTGTTTGCTCAGGTGAGCTTAAATTAGCCCGGGGGAGAGGACCAAGACCTGAACTGGACTATGGATCAGAGATCCCTGAACCTGTATGAGAGGAGCCTGGGAGATGTATAAATCCCAAACAGGACTTTTCCTGGCTCTCTCTGAGATGCTCTGCTACAACCCCAAAGCTCAAACACACATATGTGTATGTGGACACACACACACATATGCTTATAAATAAATGTAAACAAACATTTTTAAATGTATTAACATATGAGCGGTGTCAGTAGGGCAGAGGGTGTGTCAGCCAGTAGAGCAGCGGACAGTATCAGTAGTCGGGATTGGCGAACGGTTCGGGCCGAGCATAAGTTTGGGCCGAACTTTGGTTGTTTGGACTTTCGGCGAACAGTGAACATTATGCGGTGTTTGCGGCAAATTCGAAGGCTGCGGAACCCTGTCAAAGTCTATGGGACACTAACATGAAAAAACAAAAGAGCTCATTTTAAAGGCTTATATGCAAGTTATTGTCATAAGAAGTGTTTGGGGACCCGGGTCCTGCCCCACGGGACATGTATCAATGCAAAAAAAAGTTGTAAAAACAGCCGTTTTTTTCGGGAGCAGTGATTTTATTAATGCTTAAAGTGAAACAATAAAAATGAAATATTCCTTTAAATATCGTGCCTGGGGGGTGTCTATAGTATGCCTGTAAAGTGGCGCAGTTTTCCCATGTTTAGAACAGTACCAAAGCAAAATGACATTTCTAACGGAAAAGTTGTCATTGAAAACTGATCGCGGCTGTAATGAATTGTCGGGTCTCGGCAATATAGATAAAACTCATTGAAAAAAAATGGCACAGGTTCCCCCCAGTTCACTATATGGCCCTTTGGGTCTGGTATGAATATTGAGGGGTACCCCGAACCAAAATTAAAAAAAACTGCGTGGGGGTCCCCCCAATATTCATACCAGGCCCTTTAGGTCTGGTATGGATATTAAGGGGAACCCTGCGCCAAAAAAAAAATGGCGTAGGGGTCCCCCTAAAATCCATACCGGACCCTTATATAAGCATGCAACCTTGCAGGCCGCAGGAAAAGAGGGGGGACGAGAGAGCGCCCCACCTCCTGAACTGTACCAGGCCACATGCCCTCAACATGGGGAGGGTGCTTTAGGGTCCCCCCCAAAACATCTTAGCCCCATGTTGATGGGGAAAAGGGCCTCATCCCCACAACCTTTGCATGGTGGTTGTGGGGGTCTGCAGGCGGGGGGCTTATCGGAATGTGGAAGCCCCTTTTAACAAGGGGACCCCCAGATCCTGGCCTACCCCCCTATGTAAATTGGTAACGGGTACATTGTACCCCTACCATTTCACAAAAAAGTGCCAAAAATAGTAAAAAAGACAAGAGACACTTTGGGACAAGTCCTTCCATTAAAAAATAAAAAACAAAAATGTCCCGTGATGTAGATCCATCTCACGCCACCTGTCGAGCCGAAAAAAGAAAAAGCTGCAACAGCTCCGTCTCCATGGGAGGCTCCCGCCGAGTGACGCTTCTTCTCGATGACAGCTGTTATATATCTGAGGGCGGGGCCACTCTGTGACGTAAACAGGCAACCCCACCTTCCTCTGACATCATGTGGCGTCAGAGGGGGGGTGGGGTCACCCATTTACGTCACCAGGTGGCCCCGTCCTCAGCTATATAACAGCTGTCACCGAGAAGAAGCGTCACTCGGTGGGAGCCTCCCATGGAGGCGGAGCTGTTGCTGCTTTTTTTTTTCTTTTTTCGTCGCTTGGCGTGAGATGGATCTACATCTCGGGACATTTTTATTTATTTTATTTTTAAAAAAAGGACTTGTCCCAAAGTGTCTCCTGTCTTTTTTTGACACTTTTTTTTGTGAAATGGTAGGGGGTACAATGTACCCGTTACCGATTCACATGGGGGAGGCCGGGATCTGGGGGTTACCTTGTTAAAGGGGCTTCCAGATTCCGATAAGCCCCTCGCCCGCAGACCCCCACAACCACCGGGCAAGGGTTGTGGGGATGAGGCCTTTGTCCCCATCAACATGGGGACAAGATGTTTTGGGGGGGATCCCAAAGCATCCTTCCCATGTTGAGGGCATGTAGCCTGGTACAGTCCGGGGGCGCGCTCTCTCATCCCCCCTCTTTTCCTGCAGCCTGACAGGTTGCGTGCTTGGATAAGGGTCTGGTATGGATTTTGGGGGGGACCCCTACGCCATTTTTTTTTTTTACATTTTGGCGCAGGGTTCCCCTTAAAATCTATACCAGACCTGAAGGACCTGGTATGGACTTTGGGGGGATCCCCATGCAATTTTTTAAAAAATTTTTGGTTCGAGGTTCCAAAGGGTCTGGTAATGGACTGGGGGGGGGAACCCATGCTGTTTTTTTCAATGACTTTTATCTACTGTATATTGCCGAAACCCGGTAATTCATTACAGCCGCGATCAGTTTTAAATTACTTTTTTTCCTTTATAAATGTCATTTTGCTGTGGTACTGTTCTTTTTTTTTTTTTTTTTTTTAATTCTTTATTTATTTTAGACAAGGTTCATTGGCATACCACAAAATACATCAATTCCTTAGACGTACACATCTTAGTTAAAATGTTCCATATGTTAAAAGACATTTCATGACTTGAACAATTTCATTAACATAATAACAATTACTTCATCTATATCATACCTATAAAGGATATAAGAAACCAAAAGGCCTCAGGGAGCCCCCTGCACTTTTGCCAAGTTTACTCAAGTATATATATCTGGTCTTTCAAATACTTGAACATATATCATCATTTCAACAGCCTAAATTGCAAACTCAATGTATCTTATGTTTTCTGTACTTATAACAGCCGAAATTACGGCCGTGATCAGTTTTAAATGACTTTTTTCCTTTAAAAATGTCATTTTGCTGTGGTACTGTTCTAAACACGGGAAAACTGTGCCACTTTACAGGCATAATATAGACACACCCAGGAACGATATTTAAAGGAACATTTCATTTTTAGTATTTCATTTTAAGCATGATTAAAATCACTACTTCAGAAAAAACGGCCGTTTTTAAAACCTTTTGTTTGCATTGATACATGTCCCGTGGGGCAGGACCCAGGACCCCAAACACTTTTTATGACAATAACTTGCATATAAGCCTTTAAAATTAGCACTTTTGATTTTCATGCTCGTGTCCCATAGACTTTAATGGTGTTCGTCCAAATTTTTTGCCTGTTCCCAAGTTCTGGTGCGAATCGGACCAGGGGGTGTTCGGCTCATCTTTAAATCAGTAGGACAAAGGACTTTGTTAGTAGGGCAGAGGACAGTGTCGGTAGGGCAGAGATTGGTGTCAGTGGGGCAGTGAATGATGTTAGTAGTTTTTTATTATTTATTATTATTATTATTATTATTATTATTATTATTATTATTATTTATATATAATTTTTTCTAATGTATTTCTTTACTAATTTTTTTAGGAGCCAAGTGGGGGGGCTTTGGTGAATTAGCAGGGGTCTAAACAAACCTCAGATATCTCACTTTTGATAAAGAGAATGGGACTGAGGACAGAGATTCCCCAGTACCTTTCTCTGCAGCCTCAGCTGCTCTGGATAGTGAATGAATGGGAAGTGCTCTGTGCTGAGCAGCATCCTGTTTATTTACAAACTGAAGCATAGTAAACACAGTTTACTATGCTTCAGTCATGAATGAACACAGTGAGTAATTGGTTCATTCAGAAAAGAAAGTGCCACTAAATTATATATTGGTTGGCCCCTTTCCTGCTCTCCATCCTAAAACAATCCCCAGCAGCAGCCGACAGGAGAGGGGGGAAGCCAGCAGTGGTGCAGAGGGAAGGAAGGGACACAGGAGGGCTGGGCAGCAGGGGGAATCTGCACCACACAGGGTGATTAGTGTGTGGCCAAGCACACCCCCATGCGCTCGTCTATGTTTGAAACAAAATTAAATTCATACATTTATTATTATTATTAATAATATTATTTATTATCAACAACCTAAAGGATAGATGTTTTTTTCTGAATAGAAAAGAACTGACAATTTCTATCTAAATATAATATCAGAATTAGATGTCAGACCTGTAAATAGTATTAGGATTTGCTTAAATATGAAATCTTCATATTTAAATCTTCAGCCATTGAAAATGTATTATGTGTATCCAGCATCATTTTGTTGATTGTGTTTATTTTCATATATACTGTATATTAACTGTTTACCAATCATGGACCTGTCCTTAATAAATAAAATGTAACATTACTCATCAGTGAGAGAGGCAATAGGACAAAATCACTTCTACTCAATGTCTTTTCTAGTATAGTCATAAATTGTCAGGATCTAACTTGACTCCTCCGCAATAAAATGTTTTTTGCAATTAGCTCAATGGGCAGATTTGCTTCGCTTGGACAGACTTTTAATTTATGCTAGATGTCTGTGTAACTCTCTCCATATCTCTTTGAAGAGCAAGGTGACTGGTCTCAGTCTGCACCCTCTCTTTCCCCCTGTTAATTGGTTTTGTGTATGGATCATTGCTTTAATGAAGGCAGTATGAGGGAGACCCACCAGTTTTATGACATTCTTTGTTTGGGCTCATCATAATAATCAAGAATTTGACTTCCTATAAAATTAGACACTTGCTGCATACAGTTTAAAGCATAATGGATTCCTTATGTTACGCAAATTTTGCTATAGCAGCTAACATCTAGTAAAAATCTAGATTATGCATTGAACTTTTTTCTAAACAGAAACCAGCATGGTTGGTGATAACTCTGCAAAGCTAAATGAGACCAAAACATTTCAACATTTAAAAATAAATTATACCATAGAAAACAAATGATGTGCATCTTTGTATGCACAGTAAATATATTTAAATCTCTGCACCGCCAACCTGACATATACATAATCTTTTTTTCTTCAGCAGTAATAATGATGGGAATGTAAATGATGTGTATGCAAACATGTACATAAATATAAAATTTATGATTTTTCTGCTATTATTAAACTGCAACAGTGATCTCTTCATTCAGTTTTCAATATAGAATGTTGTAAAGAATTTCATTATGTAAAAAATGTGTTCCTGCACTGTGATAATCCCTTCATACGAAAGCTGGCACAAACCACTTACGCTGTTTTTCTTAATTCCATATTAAATCATTGGTCCTTTTTCCTTAAAAAAAACAAACATAATTAAAAAAATTATGAAAATAATCCCTAATAATAAAGCTGCAGTAACATTTAAAAATAAAATGTGTGTATGTTTAACCACAAATATGTTGTAATTATTATTCATATTACAAGCCCTGCCTTACGCACACTTTTTCAGCTTTAATAACCATCAACTCCAGAATAAACAATAGCAATTGGCTTTAATTATCAGTGTTTAATGGTGCAGAATCAAGCAGGGCAGGGAAGAGAAGCAAATAATTACTGTTAGTACTGTAGAGTAACTTTCATCTGATTCTCAAGCCTTAGATAGAGGGAGTTATGTGCATTCATTACCCTATTCCAGTCTAAGCTGTCTTGAATACTGAACAATCAAAGTATGCTGAGATCACTATATTTTCATTGGGGTATGAATATATCCATACTGTCTTAAGTTTTTTAGTCTATTTATAATAAAATAATGACAAGCTATATAAAGCAATTTGTTACAGAGTACCTATCATATGTTTTTTTTATATTGAATTAAACCTTACAAAAAAATAAATAGGGCCTGCCAATGGTGAGCTGCTTCTTAAAATGTTAATTGTTTGTCTCTGACTTCAATAGATCTGTGAGGCATAAACCCTCAATAAACAAAACAACAAGTGAAGTCCAAACTCTATATCTGCATGTGTGTTCCATATCAGTGTCTCAAAAACGGATGCATCCAGAGGCTCAGCCTAACAATCAGGCAACTAGGAGGTTAATAATACCACCATACATATTTTCCTCATAGGAATCTTCCTTTAAAACAAATATTGAAGCAACTGCTCAGTGCAGGGCCCCAAAGTTACTTACAAGAGCCAGTAATGGGGGTTCAGCAGAGCCTTTCCCCTTCCATGTGTAAGCAAGCATTGAGATCAGACATCTATTCAGCTCCCACTAACCAACCAGCATAAAAAGGCATGTCACAGATCAGCTCTGCAGATGATCTGCTACTCTAAAGCCCCATACACACTATCAGATTTTCTGTTGATTTTTGTCTTTAGATTTACCAAAACCATGTAGTGCAAGGGCCTGCCTAATTGCATACAAATTGAAACTCCTAAGGTTTGACCTCATATTATATGGTTTTGGTAAATCTGAAGGAAAAAATCAGCAGAAAATCTGATAGTGTGTATGGGGCTTTAGTTTTTCAAACATCCAAGGCTATTATGTTACCTGTAATTCCAAAGACATGCAAGGTTGTTCTGTCACCTGTGGTTTCACAGTCATGCAGTATTTTGCCACCTGGCTGTTGCACTGGTCTTGCAGTTTAATTGCCTTCCATGTATATATACATATATAATATATTGTGACAGTATGAGATGCTGTCCGTGTACAGTTGGGGGACACAGGGTGTGCACATTGGCTCAGAGCAGGACTGCAGAGCATACATGTTGACTGGAGTAAAACTGATTTTGCAGCTTTCTCTGGGTTTTGGTATTCCTGCATGGGGCTCTGTAGTTTGGAGATTCCATAGTGTCTTGGGTGGGACGGAATCTCCAACTCTGTGTCCTGGGTTTGTGGAGGACTAGCAGGGTGTGTGCTCAGGTGAGCAGTGAGCACAGCCCTTATAATGAAGGTATAGGAATACCTTATGGCTCCCAGCTGGAGACAGCTCCATCCAAGGGAGACAGGAGGTCTGCAGGAGTCAGAGGCTGCAGGTGGCAGCGAGAGCATGCATGTGTCTGCAAGAGACAGGCAACGGCCTAAGGACAGAGTGAAGCGGTTGGCTTCGAAGAACCTATGGTCTGAGGACCAGCATAAAGAGCAGAGGTACTGTTAAAGGCAGAGACAGATGGGCTAGTATTTTTAGTTGTGCATATCACTGAAAGAGAACCCCTGTGAGGAAAACATTATATGTTGGGCTTTTACTTGTTTTTTGCCATTTTCAATAAACATGGGTAACCATGCCCCCAAACATAGTTCCTGACTGCTGTGAATCACCTGAAAACGCATCTATCACTAGAGCTAATGGCCCCCCATGTTACACTATATATATATATATATATATATATATATATATATATATATATAGTGGGGACGGAAAGTATTCAGACCCCCTTAAATTTTTCACTCTTTGTTATATTGCAGCCATTTGCTAAAATCATTTAAGTTCATTTTTTTCCTCATTAATGTACACACACAGCAAACCATATTGACAGAAAAACACAGAATTGTTGACATATTTGCAGATTTATTAAAAAAGAAAAACTGAAATATTTCATGGTCCTAAGTATTCAGACCCTTTGCTGTGACACTCATATATTTAACTCAGGTGCTGTCCATTTCTTCTGATTATCCTTGAGATGGTTCTAAACCTTCATTTGAGTCCAGCTGTGTTTGGTTATACTGATTGGACTTGATTAGGAAAGCCACACACCTGTCTATATAAGACCTTACAGCTCACAGTGCATGTCAGAGCAAATAAGAATTATGAGGTCAAAGGAACTGCCTGAAGGGCTCAGAGACAGAATTGTGGCAAGGCACAGATCTGGCCAAGGTTACAAAAACATTTTTGCTGCACTTAAGGTTCCTAAGAGTACAGTGGAGTCCATAATCCTTAAATGGAAGACGTTTGGGACGACCAGAACCCTTCCTAGAGCCGGGCGTCCAGCCAAACTGAGCTATCAGGGGAGCCTTGGTGAGAGAGGTAAAGAAGAACCCAAAGATCACTGTGGCTGAGCTCCAGAGATGCAGTCGGGAGATGGGAGAAAGTTGTAGAAAGTCAACCATCACTGAAGCCCTCCACCAGTCGGGGCTTTATGGCAGAGTGGCCTGACGGAAGCCTCTCCTCAGTGAAAGACACATGAAAGCCCGCATGGAGTTTGCTAAAAAAACACCTGAAGGATTCCAAGATGATGAGAAATAAGATTCTCTGGTATGATGAGACCAAGATAGACCTTTTTGGCCTTAATTCTAAGTGGTATGTGTGGATAAAACCAGGCACTGCTCATCACCTCTCCAATACAGTCCCAACAGTGAAGCATGATGGTGGCAGCATAATTGCTGTGGGGGTGTTTTTCAGCTGCAGGGACAGGATGACTGGTTGCAATCGAGGGAAAGATGAACGTGGCCATGTACAGGGATATCCTGGACGAAAACGTTCTTCAGAGTGCTCAGGACCTGAGACTGGGCCAAAGGTTTACCTTCCAACAAGACAATGACCCTAAGCACACAGCTAAAATAACAAAGGAGTGGCTTCACAACAACTCTGTGACTGTTTTTGAATGGCCCAGCCAGAGCCCTGACTTAAACCCAACTGAGCATCTCTGGAGAGACCTAAAAATGGCTGCCCACCAATGTTTACCATCCAACCTGACAGAACTGGAGAGGATCTGCAAGGAGGAATGGCAGAGGATCTCCAAATCCAGGTGTGAAAAACTTGTTGCATCTTTCCCAAAAAGACTCATGGCTGTATTAAATCAAAAGGGTGCTTCTACTAAATACTGAGCAAAGGGTCTGAATACTTAGGACCATGTGATATTTCAGTTTTTCTTTTTTAATCTGCAAAAATGTCAACAATTCTGTTTTTCTGTCAATATGGGGTGCTGTGTGTACATTAATGAGGAAAAAAAATGAACTTAAATGATTTTAGCAAATGGCTGCACTATAACAAAGAGTGAAAAATGTAAGGGGGTCGGAATACTTTCCCTTGGTAAACACACCGCTCCTTCACTGTTCCAAAGAAGCTGCTGGCAGGACTTTTCGTGACGTCCTGCCAGCGCACCGCTCCAGTGTGAAAGCCATCAGGCTTTCACACTGGAGACAATGGAGCAGCTGTTTGAGGGCGGATTGAAGGTGCTATTTTTAACACTATAGCACCTGCAAAACACCCTCGGTGTGAAAGGGGTCTTATAGAGGAGATCAGCCTCATGCTTAAAAGCTTCTTCAGTAGGGCAATTCCTCCTAAGATGTAAATATTGACTAAAAGGAACACTCTACAACATCACCCGGTGACCACGCCCCCCTAAAACGTCACAGTCCCAGCATGCCCAGGGACTGTGATGGCATAAGGGGGCGGCGTCTCCGCCTATATAAGTCACATCGGAGCGCACAGAGAGCATTCCAGCCTGAGAGACCGTCGTGTCAACATCGGAAGAAGAGAAGAAGCCAAGAAGCCAGAAGTCCGGGCCTTTGCTGGGAAAAGAGGGGCATAAAGATACCGGAGGAGCCGGCAGAAGAACTGGAACACCGGGAGAAGAGGCCAGAGAGAGCGGAGAAGAACCAACCGGACGCCGGGAGAAGAGGAACCGGAGGGACCCCCGAAGTTGGAAGAAAACCCCCTGAAGCCGGAAGAAGACCCCCCGGAGCTGTCTAATAAATTACTTTTTATTGACACTTTTTCCCTAGGTGAATGGGTAGGGGTACCATGTACCCCATACTCATTCACATAGGGTGGGGGGCCAGGATCTGGGGGCTCTCTTATTAAAGGGGGCTCCCGGATTCCGATAAGCCCCCCGCCCGCATACCCTGACAACCAACGGCAAGGGTTGTCGGGAAGAGGCCCTTGTCCTCATCAACATGGGGGCAAGGTGCTTTGTGGTGGAGCCCCCATGTTGAGGGCATGCAGCCTGGTATGGTTCAGGAGGGGGGGCGCTCGCTCGTCCCCACCTCCTCTCCTGACCGGCCGGGCTGCGTGCTCGGATTGGGGTCTGGTATGTATTCTAGGGGGAGACCCCACGCCGTTTTTCCGGTGTAGGGGGTTCCCTTTAAAATCCATACCAGACTTAAGGGCTTGGAATGCCCCGCACTCGCCGCAATGGGAAAATGTGTTTTTCCTATTGCAGCGAGCGCGAGATGCAATACCCTGCCCTTGCGTCGTATCTGGTCCGTCGGACCAGCATACAGACGAACAAGACGAACGTGCTTTCCGTCAGGAACTGAGTCCGGCGGACTAAGATTTGAAACATGCTTCAAATCTAGGTATAGCGGACTTTTGGGAAAAAAAAGTCCGCCGGAGCCTACACACGATCAGATTGTGCGGCAGACTCTGGTCCGCTGGACCAAGTATGCCGGAAAGTCCGCTCGTGTGTATGCGGCATTAGCCTTTAAAATAAGCACTTTTGATTTTTCATGTTAGTGTCCCATAGACTGGTATGGATTGTGGGGGGGACCCCCCATGCCATTTTTAAAAAAAATTTGGCCCAGGGTTCCCCTTAATTTACATATCAGACCTGAAGGGCCTGGTATGGATTCTAGGGGTACCCCCACGCAATTTAAAAAAAAAAAAATTTTAAATTTTTAAATGACAATTTTTTCCTTTAGAAATGTCATTTTGCTGTGGTACTGTTCTAAACATGGGAAAAATGTGCCATTTTATAGGCATACTATAGACACCCCCCAGGCACGATATTTAAATGAATATTTCATTTATATTATTTCACGTTAAGCAAAAAAATCACTGCTCCCGAAAAAATGGTGTTTAAAAAAAAAATTTGCATTGATACATGTCCCGTGGGGCAGGACACGGGTCCCCAAACACTTTTTATGACAATAAATTGCATATAAGCCTTTAAAATTAGCACTTTAGATTTTTTATGTTCATATCCCATAGACTTTAATGGTGTTCGTGTATTCTTCCAAATTTTTTGCCTGTTCGGTATGTTTTGGTGAAAACCGAACCGGGGGGGGGGGGTGTTCGGATCATCTCTACCCTGCACCAATGAGTGTGTACTGTGCATTTGACGTGTATAGAATAGTATTTCCTGCTGTAGGCTTACGGTATAGAGACGTACTAATTGTACCATCAGAATCACTACTCGGAGTAATGTCAAGGAATGCAATTGTCAAGGAATACTCTTGTTGGACTCCATGGTGAATTTGAGATTATATTTGTTAGTACCCAGCATCGACATAAATCAATGCAGGGCTTAGGTTGATCCTGCCCACAACATGAATATGTCGCCAATATATTTAAACCAATGTGGTATATCGGAGAGAAGATCCATATGCTCATCATTGGAAAAAAGGTCATGTTCCCACCCCCCCAAGGTACAAGTTGGCATAGGAAGGTGTACAGCACGTACCCATAGCGACACTTTTCACCTGGAGGAAGTGGGACTCATCAATGGAAAATACATTTTTTGTGAGAATATGAGATAGGAGTTGCAAAACAAATCCATTTAATTCATCCGATGTAGGACCCCTTTCACTAAGAAATCTTGATATTACCTCCATACCATGTTGGTGAGGAATAGAGGAATATAATGCCTCGATATTGATGGCAACCAAAAGACATCCTTGTGGTACATGGAGGCCATCTAAATTCTTAAGAAGGTCCGAGGTATCTTTTTATGTAGGAAGGCAATGCGACTACATGTGGGTGAAGATATTCGTCCACAAATCAACTTGCCCTTTCAGTTTTAGATCCCAACCCCGAAATTATCGGGCATCCCCGGGGAATGGTGAGATTTTTATGCATTTTTGGGAGTGAGTTAAAAGTTGGAGCTTTCAGGAACGGAACTTGTATACCTTCAAAAATATCTTTAGTGATTATGCAATCAGCATGAGCGGAATGTATAATATCATTGAATTTGGTTATAGTCTCCTCAGATATGGGTTTATACCATGTTCTATTTTTTAAGATATCCCAACACATATTTCTGTATTGTAATTCATCCATGATTACCACATGTCTGAGGGCTTAATCATCACTATTTGAGGATTATTGCTGAGATTATCCAATGCAATCTTATGTGACCTGCTTAAATTTACATTAGCTGATCTAAAGAAGAAAAACGTTTCTTCAATCTCTAGAATGGTTTGAGTTAGGAACGCCCAGATATTTGAGTTGGTATGTAGGGGTGGGAATTTAGTAGATTTCTTTTTTATCGCATTACCTAATAATTTGATCTCATTTTGATGTTGAGCCCTCTGGAACTGGAGACCAGAGAACATATTGCAGACCATGGTAAGCATAAGCAGTGGCGTTTTGACAGAATATATGCAGCTTCATAGGCTTTTTTTGTTGGGGTATATCAACCTGATAGTGTATGTTTTCCTCTTTTTCAGGTGGCTCTGTGGGACTAGTGAATTTGTCGTAGCCTCACTAGTATTTGTTGATTGCAATCTGGGCCTTTGGTTTGTACCTATGCACATGTGTTTGTGCTTGGCCAAATATTTATATCATTACTGTTGTGGCTCTACTGGCTGCATCCATATCCTCATGGCCGACAGCCCCCCACTTTGGCGAGGAGGATCTGTCTGGGAGCGTTACTCGCGCTTTTCGCTGGAGAGGTAAGTAAAGGGTCCCCTCCTCTCCTTCCTCGGAGTGGTGTGGGGCGCGGGTACTCCATGGGGTGGTCGGTCCCTATGGGGTTCTCCTTCACCCCCTCCCTCCCCCCTCCTATCCCGGGTGAGACCCAGGCTCCCGGCCTAGGGGTTTTGGACATGGTTCCCCTTTTCCACCTTCGGGTTGTTATGGGGGGGAATCTAGGGTTGGGCCTGGGAGATGAGTGGTTGTTGTAATTTAGGCCGCGGCTTTGCAGCCTACCACACTCATTGGGCCCTTCCAGAACATCGGATTATCTAAGCCTGAGCTTCAGCTCTGGCCAGCGTGTTTTCTTCTCTTGGACAAACTCCAGAAGTTCCATGCTGCGTTTTTTATTTTTCTGTCCGGCAGGTAGGCCCTCTGTGGACCTGCATGTGGGTGTTGGGTCTGAGAGTTTCTACCTTTTTGAACCGATTCCATTTGAGCAGTTCCATACAAGCTCCCTTCGGGGAGATCCTGGCATGAGACAAATGCCCGAGGTCTCAGGACAATCGGATTCGGCTGAGTTAGGAAACCAGGACTCCCTGGTCTGGTGGCTTGCTCTCCGGTTCTTCGATGGGATAAATTCTTTCTCCCCTTGTATTAAACAGGGTGACCACAAATGCCAGTCGGTCCGGGTAGGATGTCCTGGGACTGAGCTCTGCTCAGGGTCATTGTACTGTTGTGGAATATTAATGTATTGTCATAAGAGTCTCCCAGTGTCTGTTCTCTCGCAACCCGCTCTAAAGAGCTGACTGGGGCAGACTGACGCTGGTTGAGACCTGTTAGGCAGTGGAAAACTTCCTGGTGTTTGGAGAGAGGTGATTGCAGAGAGAAGACATGTCCGCCAGCAAAGGGCCCCTGTGCAATGCACAGAACGATCGTCTGGTGGGGGTGTGTTCACTCTGCAAAGACATTATAGGTTTAGCGGTTGTTTGCTCTTGTCACCCCGGTATGCCTGATCAACATATTTGGGGTGCCATGATGTACACCTGCAGATAATCTCCTATCCATGAGGAACTCTGGTCATCGTCATTTGGTTGTATTTTGTTGTGTTGTTAAATCCTTATATGGTTATTCACATCCTGTGTTCATTTCCTGTGAGGTCACAAGCTTTGTAAGAGGTGTTTGGCTGTTGGAAGCCCAACCCTCAAGTTTTGGGACTTCCTGTTGATATGTTAATAAAGGGACTCACGGCTGAGGGCCTGGCAGAGTGATGCTGAGCTGAGAATGTAAGGATGTGTTCATGTCTGTTTTTCTGGGGAATGGCGCACACACCAGAGGATGGCATACGATCAAAAGGTGAGATGCATTTATATCATTAGACAAAATTGTTATTATTATTAGAAACAGGAGATTTGGCTGTGTGCTCTGTGTGCAGCCAAATTTCGCTGTCAGTACGCTGGTGGAATCCGGACTACCAGGTAATATCTTCGAATGATCAGGCTAAGTCTGTGAGGATGGGTTGGCATCTGCGGTTGCCTTTTTTGGCCGCAAGCTTTTTACAGGCTGCTGTTAAGAGGGTCTAATCCCTCTTGAAGGTGTATTGTTTAGGTTGGGTTCCAGCTTGTCCTGTGTGAAGCTCCTGTTACCTGGTTGGCTTTTGTGTTAGCCTTGGGATTTTTCACTGTCCCACCCCTCATGTTCAGTACTTTTCTCTGAGTTCATTGACACACAGCACCCACCCCTCTATGGAGTTTTTTGATACTTCTATTTTTGCTTGCTACTAAACTGAATACCTAGAGCAGGGAGGGGGTTACATACTGATGGAGGACAGCCCATGGGCGTAGCCAGGGGTTGTTTTTATGTTCTGCCTAGTCCTACTCCTGCGGAGATGATATAATCCTACCGTTCTAAATAAAGAAGACTGTGTCTGTCAATGAACTCAGATAAACGAATTTTACGATAAGTAAAAAATCCTATTTTTGCTATAAGACTAATTCTTATTGTTATAAACAATTTTTCCAGTCTACGTCTGTCCCAAAATACCCAAGTGTCTGAATACTATATATGGTGATACCTGATGTTTAGTGGGGAGATTTTCTTCTATGGACTTCTTTGCAAGGTATTTTTGTATGTGTTACGGATGTCGCTCGGATATGATGATGATCCATTTTAAATATGTGTTATACAAAGTTTTACTTTAGATAGTGAGACCTGTTTTTTTCAACAAGCCCTGAATGTGTCCTGACGAAGCGAAACACATAGACGCACAGGGGCTCACTGTTATGTATATTATGCATGTTTTTCAATGTTGTGTATTATGTTTAGAGTGTACTATGCTTTTATTTCCTATTATTTTTTTTGCTCTATGTGCACAATGTACTGTCATAAACAAAATTATTTTATATTTATTACTGTCCAATGTCCTTCCTAAAGTCCACCTTGGAATATTTTTTGCCCATTTTTTTGTTATCAGGAGGGGACATGTCGTGTTGGTGATCTGTGCTGCTGCACACTGCTGTCAGTGTCACTGTAATGCCCTGTATACACGATCGGAAATTTCAACAAACAGAATCCATCGGATTTTTTTCCGACGGATGTTGTCTTAAACTTGTCTTGCATACACACGGTCACACAAAGTTATCAGAATTTCCGAACTTCAAGAACACGGTGACGTACAACACGTACGACGGGGCTATAAAAGGGCAGTTCAATACCAAGTGCGCCACCCTTTTGGCTCCTTCTGCTAATCTCGTGTTTATCTCGTGTTAGTAGAAGTCTGATTAGAGACGATTAACGTATTTCAGACTCGTGCTTTTCAGATCGTTTTACTGCTGTTCAGTTTGTGCTTGTGGGTTTGTATCTGGTTTTCAGTGCGTGCAGACAGTTCATATCTGTTTATTCAGTGCATTCTTGTCTGCTCGTTGCTGATTTTCAGCTCGCTTTTCACAGGCCTTGCTGCTATTCAGTGCATTCTGTTAGTTCGTTCTGACCAGCCGACCATTTTGAAGCCATGTTGTGGGTACGTACTCGTCGTAGAGTTCGTGCTGTGCAGGGGCTTGGTGTTGGGCTTCTTGCTTTGACACAAGCCCAGTCCATGAACAGGGCGTGGAGGAGTTCATGGACCAAGAATTGGTTACTTTAGCGTGACCAAGTCTCTCACATTCCTTTGCTTCGTGAGATCCGTGAGAATAACCCTGATGATTTCAGGAATTATCTCAGGATGACAGACCCCGTTTTTCACCGTCTGTTGGCTTTGCTGACCCCTTATTTCAACAGGCAGGACACCTGCTTGCAGCAAGCCATCACTCCGGAGCAGAGGCTAGTCGCCACGTTGCGGTACTTTGTGACTGGGAGAAGCCTGCAGAACCTAAAGGTCTCGACAGGCATCTCCCCCCAGGCTCTGGGGATCATTATCCCAGAGACCTGTTCTGCCATCATTCAGGTCCGGAAGAAGGACTATATTAAGTTTTATCCTTCAACGTCGCATTCTATGTATTTAATGTTTGCTAATGTATTGTATTTATTTCATGATTCCCTAATTACCATGATTGTAATATGCTGTGAATGTCCTCTTTATCCTCATAAATGCTGTTTAAATGCTGTAAGCTTTTAATGCTCCTTTTTGTCCTTCATACATATTTGCCTTCGCTAACCTCCCCAGCATGCTAACCTGGGCCCATATACACCTATAGACTAGTCACTTAACAATGTATTTTGTCAGCTCTATTGTACTGCTTTACCCTAAACACCCCCTAAAATGTGTACAAATGTTATTTGTGCCCTTATATTCATGCAGAGTGCCAGAGGCTTTTTTTTTGGGGGGGGGCAAACTCATTTGGAACCCTCCCCCCCAACCGCTAAGTCAGCTGATAACAATCCTCTATCTGCTGACTTTGCCAAACCCATACACACTATACCCACCTCATTTGTGGTCAGATTTATGGATGAATTCACCAAAGCATGTAGTGCAAGGGCCTGCCTGAATACTTTCAAATGGTACTGTTTAAAGTTTGGTTTCCTATTATTATCTTGATAGGTAATAGCAGAATGTAAAAATGTGCTTCCATTTGTACAGTGTGTATTTATATTTTTGTATGACATTTCTTACCTGTCCAGTGGGCTGCCAGTAGTGTATGTAAGGAGGGGCTGGCCAAAGTAACACACATTATGAATGCATTCATCTCTCAATGAAGTGAAGAGGGTTACCTGTCCAAAACATCTCCCCCCCTTAAATTTTTACAATGGGCCATCAGAGGGGGTGAGGAATCCGATAGGTCCTTATACTTTTGTCTTTAAATACTCTTTAAAATAAATGTTATACTGATGTTGGCCAAGAATGTTAGTGTCTAATCTGCTGGCAATGTTTATGTGCAAAATTACAATTTTTTTTTCTTGTTTGACTCCACAGTTTCCCTCAACGCCACAGGAATGGCAGACTGTGGCTTCCCACTTTGCCACCCGTTGCGACTTTCCCAAGTTCTACAGGAGTTTTACAGGTGTCTCCAGAATGGCAGCTTGGGCTTGCTACCTCCTGAAGACAATGTGGAAGGACTCCCGTTCGTCTTCATTGCAGATGAAGCATTTGCACTGGGGGACCATCTTATGCGGCCATTCCCTATGAGGACCCTCACCCCGGACCAGAGGGTTTTTAATTACCGGCTGGCCAGAGCCAGAAGAGTGGTGGAAAATACATTTGGAATAATGGCCAGCCGGTTCCACCTTTTTCTTACACACATACACATGGCGGAATATAAACTGAATCATATTATCCTTTGTTGTGTTCTCCACAACTTTTTAAGGAGAAATTCTTTCAACTATGTTACCTCATTTGGGCCTGAGGCCGCAATTATTAATGAACAAACACTGATGGCACTTGAAACTGACTGTCCTGGCTTGCCCCCCCAAAGCACCATGGAATACTTTGCGGGTAGGGGGGCCATTGATATGACAATGTCTGAGACATTTTTAAAATAAACTTATTTTTGAAACTGAACTAATATTTGCTTTGATTTACTGCTTGGCTTTCTTTTAGCATTCTCCTTGGTTATCTAATGGTCTTTTTTTGGCCTTTTTCTTCAACAGTGCAAATGAAATTTCTTTGAGACATGAGATGACAATCTCTTCTTCGGCTAACTATTATTATTATGTCGTGGGTCTGCTACACACACACCTTGTTTTTGTTGTTAATGTATGTAATGCATTACTGACAAAAATATTCATCATTTTCAGCACCATGACAGAAATTTGGGGAGTCATGAAAATGGTGTGATTGTGGCAAATTATAAAGCACCGTGGGTGTTATTTACTAAAGGCAAATCCACTTTGCACTACAAGTGCACTGCAAAAATGCACTTGAAAGTGCACTTGTAGTGCAAAGTGGATTTGCCTTTAGTAAATAACCCCCATTGCCACTGAAAACACCAACTTTACTCCAAAAACTGCTTTTGAGCATTGAAAGAAGAAGCCACACATTGTTGATTATAAAACTTTTTACTCAAAGCACATTCACATATGCGTTCATAAAAGGGTTTTTGAACAAACCAACATCTTTGGTGTATAACTTTTTTTGGTCACATTATTATAAATAGCCTTTTTTGGTAAAACAGGCATGTTTCAAAGCATAACATACACAACTCAGGAACTTAAAGTTCAACTTTGATAAAGTGAAGGCAATATCAGACATTAGTATGTCCAAAATGTGTTGATATTGCCTTCATCAGATAAGGTGATGTCACCCCTGTAAAAGCAAAATTTTGAAGATGCACACAATTGGGATTCAAACTGGGGATTTCCCTCCTGATCCCATGCCTAATGTCAACATGTGCTAGTTTGCATCATGGGGGATCAATCCCTTCATCTCATCCACTTCAGTAGCAAGGAAGGGGTTACACCCACAAAATGTGTACATTGATCTCCCGTGATGGCAGATAGCACATGTTTACACACTGTGTGCATCTTCAACATTTGACTTTTAAAATACTTTAAAACTTTTTTGGAAAAAAAATAAACGAGAAAAAATGTAGGTGTTTTGGGGTGTTTTATATTCGCCCTAAAACATCAATGATGTTCTTCATTTTTTGTTGAACATCATTGATGTTTTCCTTTTAGATTTTCAAAATCGCGATTGCACCCCATTATCTTGCCGCTGAGGATCTGGGCACTTTCACTTGTGAAATTACATTCTTTTTCCACAACATCCACATCACCTAAAAATAAACAAAAAACACACCATGCATTATAAATATGCAGGCATACATCTTTTACCTGAAGCTGTGGTCTCAGACACTCACCTGTTGTTGTGGTGACTATTTTGCCAATTTCAAAAACATCTCCCTCCTCCTCCTCTTCTTGTGTTTTGGGGATTTCCCCTTCTTTCGGAGGTGGGGGGTCCCTGGTCTCCTCAGATGTCCTGTGTCTTTTCTCCCCTATGTGAATTAAAAAAAAGGAATACTTAGCACACAGATATTTGAGTGCAGAATCAGGAATATGAAATATTGCTTGGAAGTGTCGTACAATTGTCTTTTTGGCAGAGTTCCAAGCTGAAAACATTATTTTTTTCCCTTTCTAAAGCTGGAATACTTACCTGTTTTGTGCAAGTTTCACAGATGGAGGCACCCTTAGTATCCACTGGAGCACCTGTGTGGGACACCCTAATAAAAAGGATGTTCTGGTGTCCCACACTAGTGCTCCTGCGTCCAGATGTGTAAACAGCTGCTGAGTGTCCTCTCCTTACACTGAATGAAGTTTGCATTTCATTCTAGTTACAAACCCATCTAAACAACAAACTTCTTTTAATAGAAATAGGCCTGAACAAATGTAGTTAACTGCATCTCCCCAAAACATTGTTTTTTAGTGGGCGAGCGAACAATGTTTCCTACGAACGATTAATGTGCCCATGAACATGAAAGTTGCCATTTTAAACTGTACAACAGTAAAGAAAAGCACATGGAGCAGCATGCAAGTAATAATAATAATAATAGGAACACATGACAACTACTTACTTTTTTGAAGAACTCTCTTGATCCTTCTGTATTGATTGTGCTCCCTCAATTTCAGGTCTGACCAGCGTTTCCTCAATTGATCCTTGGATCGTCGTACCCCAAAAATTCCTGTGCAGACTTTTCACAACTTTAGTCATGATCATGGCCTTTCTCACATTTAGGTGACATTTATGTCCCCAGGCTGTGGTACTATGACAGACTGCATTTTCTGTCAGATCAGACTGAAGTCAGGGAATCACTCTACACTCTTCCTTCCACGCTTCCTTCCACCCCAGCTGAGGCTTCCGATGTCCAACCTGGGCCTTCCAGCCAGGAAGAAGTGGAGGAGCCCAGCTTGAGTCAGGTATAGCATTGTTCTACGTATTTCTGGTCAAAAAATAAATGATGTTTACTAGATGTTATTATTGATCACTAATTGCTGATTTAATAAAGGCGTTTACATATCAATAGACAGTAGTAGCCAAAAATAATTGGGACAAGAATGAAAAATGCTGGGCTCAGAATGATAGTCTTTTATATTTGTTAACATTCAATTTGCAACAGTCATGAGCTGAAAATTGTGTGTGATTGATGAACCAAAAACTAAAACTATGTCCCTTTTTCATACACAGGAAGACCTCAGCCAGGAGGAGGGGGTGGAATGTGGCAGCCAGGAGGAGGCTGTGGAATGTGGCAGCCACAAGGAGGCAGGGGTTAGTGTCAGGCAGGAGGTGGCCAGGCCTAGGAGTCTCACAGAATCCCAGGTTCCTCCCCTCCGCCTTCCAACCAAAAGACCCAGGAAGGGGAGGAACGTGGAGGAGTCAGCGCTCAAGCTGATTGGGGAGGCTTCTGCAGCCCTCAGAACCACCCCCACTCATCAAGAGGCCTTTGCCTCCATGGCTGCATGCAAACTGCAGGACATGGAGGAAGGGCAACGCCTCTTGTGTGAGGAAATCATGTACCACACACTAAATAAGGGGTTGAGGGGACAACTCACCAATAAAACCCACCTGTGTGAGTTGGATCATCCTCCTCCTACTGCCACACCTCCACCTAGCCTGCATTCAGTCTGGTCTGACAAAAGATGCAGGCTCTTGTATGACCACAGCCTGGGGACATGAATGTCATCTGCTGCTGTTCCTGATCTCTTGAACTTCTGGACCAGATTGTACTCCCTTATATATTGACTCCTCAGTCCACCAATTTTGCCTTAAAATAGTTGATGTGCGCCCTGGGGGCCAAAGGCTTTGCCAATTTTAGCTGTTTCTCCAGCGTTGCCTTCCTCTTTATTTGGTTATGACCCCTATTAAAGGTTTTTTTTTTTTTAACAAATACTTGCCTATGTGTTTTACTTCAAAAAGGACAGATTATTTGTGAGTAGGCAGGTACATTTCGAAAATACAATGTGAAATTAACAAGGGACACCAACACCAAACAACCTCCTTAAGGATGAAAAATACAAGATAATAATGGTGTTGTGGTAACTTGACACACAAAACCCACACAAAAAAAATTATGAAGATCACCAAAAAAAAATAAAAAATAAACAGGAGATCTTGATTAAAAAAAACACCACAAAATAATTAAAAATATAAAAACATAAAAAATAAAAAAAATATTCGGGAGATCTGACGAATAAAAATTATATATTAATGAAATCACGAGAAATAATAAAGAAAGAAGTCTGTGTGAATATGAGCAGCAAAACAACTTTATTCTTCTAGCATTATAAAGAAGAATAGAATGTGCTGCATTAAACAATTTGCTATATCCATTACGAATGCTAGTTTACCAGACCGAGCACTTCCGTCTCATAATTTATTCTGAGCATGCATGGCACTTTGTGTGTCAGAATTGTCTATACATGATCGGAATTTACGGCTCCGATGATGATACTCAGCTAGAGGAAGACAGTAACATGAGCCCAGACAGGGGAGGTGCCCAAGAAGGACAGCAATCTGGCAGTCATGTTCCCCCTGCTGCAGCATACTGCCAGGTTTGCTCGAGTGATGAGGAGGGAAGGGAAAAAGAGGTCACTGACTCCACGTGGGTGCCTGATAGGAGAGAGGCAGCACACTGACTGCACCACACCGCAGAGCTCCGCATGTGCAGGGCACTGCTGTCTCTGCGCGTTATTCCAAAAGTTCCTTGGTGTGGGCCTTTTTTGAGACAGGTGCATCAGATCGCACCGCTGCTATTTGCAACATATGTCTCAAGCGTATCTCGCGTGGCCAAAACATCTCCTGCTTGGGCATCACATGCTTGACCAGACATATGTTGACCTGCCATGCAGTTCGCTGGCAAGCGTACCTAAAAGACCCACACCAAAGAACAAAGAGGACCTCTCCTTGCTCCTCATCAGCTGGGATCTCCAACCCCACTATACCGTCAGTCCTCTCTAAGACCTGCACTGAGAGGAATGAAGGTGTAGAATTAGGTGTGTCACAGCCAAGTACTTGCGAGCAATCTGCTATCCGTACACTGACATCAGATTGTACCAGGCAAATTTCCCTGCCCCAGCTGCTGCACTGCAGAAAGAAGTTTGCTCCCAGTCATCCACATGCCCAGCGGTTGAATGCTACCTTGGCAAATTGCTAGCACTTCAACTGCTACCTTTTCAGTTGGTAGAATCTGCCCCCTTCCGTGAGTTTGTGGAATGTGCGGTTCCTCAGTCGCAGGTTCCCAAACGCCACTTTTTCTCACGGAAGGGGATTCCGGCTCTCTACCGGCATGTGGAAGGCAATGCCTTGGCCTCGCTGGACAGGGCGGTCAGCGGTAAGGTGCATATTACCGCTGACTCATGGTCCAGCAAGCATGGACAGGGACGTTACCTAAGTTTCACGGCGCATTGGGTGACTCTGCTGGCAGCTGGGAAGGATGCAGGACAAGGTGCAGTAATGTTGGAGGTTGTTCCACCACCACGCCTCCAAAATGCTACTACTGGTGATTCTGACACACCTCTCTCCTCCACCCCCTCCTCTTCTTCTTCCTCGATGGCCTCTTCCTGTGCTTTGTCCTCGGAACCAGCAGTGCTCCGTAGGCGTTCAAGGGGCTACGCAAGTAAGCAGGCCAAAAGATGCCATGCGGTGCTTGAGCTGGTGTGTTTGGGGGACAGGAGCCACACTGGGGCAGAGATTCTGTCAGCTCTTCAGGGGCAGGTTCAGAGGTGGTTGACGCCATGCCAGCTTAAGGCAGGAATGGTGGTTTACGACAATGGCACCAACCTCCTCTCCGCCCTCTGACAGGGACAACTGACCCATGTGCCCTATTTGGCTCACATCCTTAACTTTTTTTTTTTAATTTTTTTAAATTCAATACTTTTTATTCATCTTCATACAAAATACATCACATCTCATATTAAACAATGTACATAAAACCTCATAGTAACACAATCATCTACTTCACTACAAGATGTATATGTCCAACCTACCGGGTATGTTCTGCTGACTTTCTTCCCTTTTATACCCCCCTTTACACAGAACTATAAGCCTGGTGGTCAGCCCACTCTATATCTTAGTTACCTGCACGCACAACTCTACTTTAAACTTGGATCTTACACTTTTCCCTATCCTCTTTTTTTTTCCCTATACTCTATCTAAGATGTTCTACCTTCTCAATCCATGGAGTCCAGATTTTTTTAAATTCCTTTATATTCCCTCCTCTAGCATAAACTGTTTTTTCCTTCCCTATTGTTTCTGAGACCGTTCTAACCCAATCCTCTACTGAAGGGGGTTTCTCTGCTTGCCATCTCCTAGCTATTTCCTTTCTTGCCTGATAAAGGCATCTCCGCACCGCTTTACTCTTAGCCTTTCCATTACCCAAATTTCCCACTGCCCCCAAAACACATAATTTCGGATCTATATTTAGCTTTAGATTGAAAACCTTATTTATATTCTCCACTACTTCTGTCCAATAGCGAAATAGCTTCGGGCATTTCCACATCATATGTAACATATCTCCTGTATTTTGACATCTGGGACAATCGGCGTTTACCCTTCTCCCATACTTGGATAGTTTTTTAGGGGTATAATATGCCCTATGCAGGAGCAATAGATGTGAGAACTTCTGGGCCGGTGAGACCGACACCTGGTGACCCCCCTCCAGAATCTCTTTCCATTGAGTATCCGGTATTGTCCCCAGGTCCCTTTCCCATTCCCTTCTACACTTAAGTTTATCTGGTCCTTCCCTACTATTTTTACATATGTATTGGTAGAATTCTGTTATTAGGCCCCTTGCTCCCTCAGTGCTCTCTATCTTTTGGGAAATGGGAGATTGGCACCAGTTCGGGCCTTGTTCTCCAAATTGGGCCTGCAGTGCGTGCTTGATCTGTACATAGTTAAAGTATGACTTATTCGAAATACCAAATTCCTCCTTTAAAGCAGCAAAGGTCTTTAACATATTACCGTTATATAATTGCTCTAATTTTACTATCCCCTTTAATTCCCAAGTCTTAATTTTACCTATCTGTAATAGTTCCTGATAATTCTTATTATTCCATAATGGGCTGTACCTCGCTTCCCCCTCCATCCCCTTCATGCCCTTAATAAAGTTCCACACTTTTAACATTAGTTTAACCGTTGGGGTCCTATAGATAAACGAGTTTGCCTCTAATACCTCCAAGATCCGCCTATGAGGTGCTCCAACAATCATTATTTCCGTGTTGTTATTACTCCCATAACTACTACCTGATCTCAGATGTTGTAATTGGGCTGCCAGGAAATAGTTTCGAGGATGCGGAACCGCCATACCCCCCTCACATGTCGCTAACTGTAGTATCTGTAGGCTTACCCTGGAGTGCCCTCCCTTCCATATCAACCCTCTAAACAGCATATCTATTTTTTTAAACCACTTTCCAAAGATCCATACTGGTGAATTTTGCAAAATATACAATAGCTGAGGCAACCATAGCATTTTTAACAGGTTGCACCTACCGACAGTGGAAGTCTCCTCCATATATCAGTCTTTTTCCTAAATTTCTCCAACAGTGGGACCAAGTTATTATTTAAGAAATTATCCGGTTCTTTAGTTATGTGAATGCCTAGATATTTTGTTTTTTCCACAATTTTTAGTGCGGTTTCCTCCAAAAGGGTACCTTGCTTAATCGGGTCTATTGGCAATATCACTGACTTCTCCCAGTTTATAGAAAGGCCCGAGATCCCCCCAAACTCTGCAAAAATACCCATCACCTGACCAAGTGATCCTTCTGTATCTCCTAAGAAGATAAGTACATCATCCGCATATAATGCGATCCTCTCCTCCCCAGAACTTCTCCAGAATCCTTCCATACTCCTGTTTTGCCTTATAGCGGCAGCCACTGGTTCCATTGCTAAAGCAAAGATCAGAGGCGACAAGGGGCACCCCTGTCTGGTGCCTCTCTCCAAGCAAAACTCGCTCGAGAGTACATTATTACTTCTGACCCTTGCTTTAGGTTTATTGTATAGAATTTTTACCCACTTACTAAATGAGGGACTAAACCCATATACCTGCAATATATGCCATATAAATCCCCATTCCAGGCTGTCAAATGCCTTTACTACATCTAACATCAGGGCAGCTCTGGTGCCCGAGTTTTCTGTTGGGGTTTGTACATTCAAAAAAAACCGCCTTATATTTTCACTTGTTGATCTCTGGGGGATAAACCCAGTTTGATCCGGGTGGATCAACCTATGTATTATCCTTTGAAATCTGCTAGCCAGAATCTTTGCCAAGATTTTTGCATCCGAGCATAATAAAGAGATCGGTCTATAAGAAGCAGGTTCCAAGGGGTCCTTCCCTTCTTTAGGTAATATTATTATTATAGCCTCAGTCATTGACTCAGGTAGTTTCCCCTCCTGATACGCCCATTCAAATACCCTTAAAAGTTCCGGTAACAATATCTCCCCATACTTCTTGTAGATCTCCGCTGGGAGGCCATCCGGCCCAGGGGATTTCTTATTGGCCAGTGCCTTTACTGCTATACCAATCTCTTCTAATGTAATCGGGGCCTCCAATGCCTCAATCTCCAACCCTGGGAGGGAGGGCAACTTTATTTTCCCAAAAAAGCCATCCATATTCGCCCCCTCCGCTGAGCCCCGGGTACTATATAATTCCTCGTAATATATTTTAAATGTTTCATTAATTTTATCTGGATGAGATGTAATCACACCATCTTTGGTTCTAATAGCGGGGATCGTCTGGGGGGAGAATCTGATTTTACAATATGGGCCAGTATCTTCCCCACTTTCTCTTCTTCTCCATATAACATTTAATTTTGAAATAGCCTCCTGTTTTCGGATTTACTAGTCATTACCTCCTTATATTTTAACTGCTTCTCCTCCCATCTCTGATGTCTGTCCGGGGTTGGTTCTCTCACAAGTTCCCTCTCTGCCACTCAAAGCTCCTCCCTGGCCTTCTCTACCCCTGCCATTGAGGCTTTTTTTGACCTGGATACTTGCTGGATCAACAGACCCTGCAAGTATGTCTTCAGGGCATCCCACATTACCCCTCTTACTGTGGTGTCCTCATTTACACTTATAAACTCCCTCAGCCTAGTTATAATTTTATTTGGGTCCGCAAATATCTCAAGCCAGATTGGATTAAGTTTCCACATACCCCGTTGTCTATTTAATCCCGTATCCATCCTGGCGGTCACTAATGAGTGGTCTGATACCCCCCTAGGTTGATACGTAATGTCTCTGACTATATGTGCGGCTATATCATTACCTAATACAAGATCAATTCTTGAGAGAGAGGAGTGCGTACCTGAATAACATGAGAACTGTTGCACCCCTGGATTACACATTCTCCAGAGGTCCAACAACCCTGCCTCTTTAAGAAACTGGTCCATTCGGATCCCGTATAAACCCTGCCCCTTTTTTCCTGGGGAAATCTATCTATTTCTTTATTTATTGCGACATTAAAATCCCCTACAGCAATAACAGGTATATTCGGTTTATCCACCATGATATAAAACGTAGTTTAAAAGGTGGAGGATTATAACTATTAGCTAATATGCATTCCTGATTCCCTATTACACAGTGCAGGAAAACATACCTCCCCTCCACATCTATATTGCACTGCCTGCAGGAGAACACAACCTCTTTCCCAATTAACACCGCCACCCCCCTTGAATAAGAGGTGTGTACCGCATGAAACTGGTGCCAATATTTTCTATTTCTTATGTGGGATTTCGTGTCCCGTGTCAAATGCGTCTCCTGCAGACAAGCAATATCCACTTTAAACGTATCTTATATATCAAATACCAATGCTCTCTTAGAGGGAGTGCCCAACCCCCTGACATTCCATGAGCCTATCTTTAGTCCCATTTACTAATCTGAAGTAAAGTTAACACCACAACCGAGAAAGAAGGACAGATATCGTCTAAGGGTACCCCTTCTCTGGATCTCCACTGGTCCTATTATTCTTTGAAGCTTCCTATTATTTACATATTTTAATACATCCTGCTCCATTTCTTCCCATACCACATTTACCCAGGTGTTGGAGTTTATATTGTGTTTACAAAATAATAACTCTGTGTTTTCCCATAACACCCAAAACCTACTTTTCATATCGTGTAGCATCCAGTGCAAAACCTGCATATCATTTGTCTCACTACAAACCTTCAAGTTATCCCTATATTTATTCCTATTTTTATCTGTGTCTTCTGTGTTTTTCTATATTCCAACGTGTCATAAGTTCTTTTTACGTTTAACGTGCGGCTTCCTACCTTATGTTGTGTTTTACTATATCCATACTTATTCCCCCCATCCCCCCACTCCCCCCCCTCCCCAATTTCCCCACCCCCCTTTCCCCCCATCCTTCCCATACCACTCTAGGTTACCCCTAGGGGCTTTTTTAATGGCCAGCCCATATCCACCTACCTTACCATACCACAACCCACCCCCACCCTTACCACCCCACCCCTCCCCCCACCTCCTCCCTCCCCCCCATCCACAAAAAAAAAATAATTAACACCATTCCCCATCTCATATCCATTTACAACACTCACTACAATCCTGCTCCTTTAAGTGAACAAATATATTATTAAAACAAAATTAGCCTTAAGCCCTGTTTGTGTCTACTAATTCCCCCATAATTCCTCCACTATTTCCTGGGTAACAGATCCTTCTTATCCTCTAACCAAGCTAGCGCACTGTCAGGGGTCTCAAAAATCTGACTTCCCCCCAGTGCGGTTATCCGTAACTTAGCTGGGTAGAGGAGGGCATATGTAACATTGAATTTCTGGAGGCTACGTTTAACCCCCAGGAACCCAGCTCTATGCCTCTGTAGGTCCGGGGAGAAACCTTCCCCAATTCTCTGGCTTTACGTAGGAGAGTTACTTTGTCCTTGTAGTTTAGGAACTTCACTAGGAATGGTCTTGGGGGGTTTCCAGGAGGGGGGGGTCTAAACGGGACTCTATGTGCTCTTTCTATTGAAAATTGTTAGGAAAATATCTCACCCCCAAACACCCCCACCAACCAGTTCTCCAGGAAAACAATCGGATCTGAACCTTCACTCCCCTCAGGGACCCCCACCACCCTCACGTTGTCTCTGCGAAGTCTATTTTCCATCTCATCAAACTTCCCCACCAACTTGTCGCACTTTTCTCTCCAGCTCTTCACTTCTTGTTTCAGAGGGAATAGCTCATCCTCTATCAGGCTTATTCTATTTTCTGCTTCCGTCACCCTTTCTGCGGTTTTCTTAAGATCGTTTCACACTAAAGACAGCTCATCTTTGATATCCTTTATTTGAACTCCAAGCTCCCCCAGCGACTGCTTACATACATTTATTGCCAGAAGAATGTCCTTTAAGTAGGGCTCACCTTCTGCCTTACATTCTGAGGAGGCTAAGGCCTCCATTTCTTTACTAGAAACACCTGCGCTTTTTTGTAGAGGGAGTTTTTGTACTAGCCGTAGCTGTGTGCAGGCTCGACTGTCCCTGACTCCTCCTGTCCACTGACGCCTTGTTCTGTGCTAGATGCCCCCCTTTATTTGGGGTATGCTCCGCTGCAAGAACCATTTTCTCTAATTTGGCGGAAGCTGCAACCGCCGCTGCCGTTGCCCCTGCCACAATAGGGTGGAGGCTTTTTTCCTTCTCTTTAGCTGACCGTAGAGACTGGGTACCCATATTGTCCTGGTTGGGGTGCTCTTCTCCCTTCCTTCTTCCTGACATATTGGTTCTCACCTTGTAAGTTTATACTTTGTTCCACCTGCACAACCCGTATCACAGTGTCACTGTATAGCAATATAGCAATATACTTTATTTCTTTACTCAAAGGAAGGCTTATCCACACAGTAACTGATCCAGTAACTCAGCCCTTATTTCAATATTTCAATACACGGCAGTCCTTGCTATACATTCATAATGAAAATACAGGTGGCACCAGACTCTGTCACAGAGGGTTAACAGAGGGTTAAGAGAGTTAATACAATACCTCCCTTCACACAGCAGAGGATACTTCCAGCCCAGTTGATGGAGATGCACAGGACCGAAGGAATGCTTTTATGATCTTCACAGCTGTTCACCCCACCGCTATTTTTAGCTGCCAGACTGTCTCTGATTACACCTCTCCAGCCAGCACACCAAATTCCTGCTCAATCCTTTCACAGTACGGCTAGCACATTAGCTGCTGTGCACACTGAAAGTCCCACCTCTACCAAACACTGGCAGACTCTGACCTTCGGCGTTCTCCTCCTCCAATCACTCAGACCCGCAGCCGAGCCACGCTCCCCCTCGTCTGGCTTCTGTCATGCACGGAGTATCCACTCTCCTCCACCTGCTTCTGATCCCACACACGCCCCCAGACAGGGACGCACAGCACCGGCCGCTGACGCACAGGGGATATCAGTCTCATAAGTGACACAGCAGGGGGGCCATAGACAAGCACCAGCACATCTCCACAGCTGATTAGGCTAACCACAGGGCCATATCCAGGAGCAGGATGGATGCACACTCTCACTCCTCAGCTCTCACTTCCATCTGCTTCCGGCCACCTCACATCCTTAACTTGGTGGTGCAGCAGTTCTTGGGCAGGTACCCGGGCTTACAGGATGTCCTGAGGCAGGCCAGGAAAGTCTGTGTGCATTTCCGCTGGTCATATAATGCCAGTGCTCGGCTGGCTGACCTCCAAATGGAATTTAACCTGCCCAAGAACCGCCTAATCTGTGACATGCCCACCAGGTGGAACTCAATGTTGGCCATGCTGCAGCAGCTGCACATGCAGCAGAGGGCCATCAATGAGTACCTGTGCGACTATGGCACCAGGACAGGGTCAGGGGAGCTTGTTTTTTTTCCCCACGCCATTGGGCCATATTCAGGTATGCATGCACTGTCCTGTTACCATTTGAAGAGGCCACGAGGATGGTGAGCAGTGACAGTGCATGCATCAGTGACACTGTCCCCCTTGTCCACCTGTTGGAGCACACGCTGCGTGGAATAATGGACAGGGCACTTGAGGCAGAACAGAGGCAGGAAGAGGAGGACTTCCTTAGCTCTCAAGGCCCCCTTTATCCAGACAGTGTTCCTGCGTGCCCGCCAATCACACAGGAAGAGGAGGAGAAGGAGGAGGAGGAGGATTGTATCAGCATGGAGGTGGAGCCTGGCACTCAGCATCAGCAGCAGTCTTGAAGGGATCATTTACAGTCCCAAGAAACCCATGGACTTGTACATGGCTGGAAGGAGGTGTCTGCAGATCATGTCGTCCTTAGTGACCAAGTGGACTCCGGACCGAGTCCCTCAGCAAACCTATGCTGCATGGCCTCCCTGATCCTGCAAAGCCTGCAGAAGGATCCTCGTATTCATGGTATCAAGGAGAGGGATCGTTACTTGCTGGCAACCCTCCTTGATCTATGCTACAAGGGTAAGGTTGCGGACCTTATCTTGCCATCGCAGAGGGAGCAGAGGATGAAACATCTTCGGGAGGCCTTGCAGAAAGGTCTGTGCAACGCATTCCCAGAGACTGGGAGGTTACAAACTCCTGTTCCTGGACAACGTGTTGCTGAGGCTTCAGTCAGTCAAAGAAGGAGCGGTGGAGAAGGTGGCCGTCTGACCGATGTGTTCAGACAATTTTTTAGTCCGCAGCCCCAAGGTATGATACCTAGGGGCCTTATCTGACTTGGACACCTTTCCTACCGAAAATCCTCTGGGTCTTGAGGATGGATCACTGGCCAGAGCTTTTACAGTATGCAATTGAGCTACTGGCCTGTCCTGCATCCAGCGTTCTTTCGGAACGCACATTCAGTGCTCCTGGAGGCTTTGTAACCGATCACAGGGTGCGTCTGTCCACCGACTTGGTCGATCGGCTGACCTTCATAAAAATGAATCAGTCTTGGATCACCACTAGATACCAAGCACCTGATGCTGATGTAACTGAATGATTTTTTTTTTAAATGTCAGATTCCTTCAAGGCTCCCTATGCTAATGCTGAGTGACTATACTGTTATGCTGAGTGACTATCCTCTTCCTCCTCAATGATGATGCTGATAGCTTGTAAGAATATTTTTGGTTCTGGGCGCCGCCACCAGTAGCTAAGGCCCAATTTTTCAGCCCCTGTTTAACAAGGGCGTGTAATTACAATTTTTGATGCAATACTTTCGTTCCTGCGCTCCAACTAGAGTATCTGTGAGGGGTTGCAGTGTTGTGGCACCAGTGTCTAAGGCCCAATTTTTCTGCCCCTGTTCAACAGGGACATGTAATTACAATTCTTGATCTAATATTTCACAGCAGGGCCCGTTCCAGCACCCACCAAGAGTAACTGTGAGGACTTACAGTGTTGTGGCACCAGCACCACCACCACCATCACCAAAGGCCCAATTTTTCTGACCCTGTTCAACAGGGGCATGTAATTACAATTCTTGATCTAATATTTCACAGCAGGGCCCTGTGAGAGCTTACAGTGTTGTGGCAACACCAACACCTAAGGCCCCAATTTCTGCAAAGTATATAGGGCAGGCCCCTACTTTCAAACATCCAATTTACAAACGACTCCTACTTGCAAACGGAAGGAGACAACAGGAAGTGAGATGAAATCCTACTCCTAGGAAGGGAAATCCTCTCCTGTAAGAGTTAATATGGGAAAAGCGTTTCTCCTCTCCACTGATGCTTTATCACCAATCCTTGTTTCACTAAAAACCCTAAATTGTCAAACATTTGTCATTAGGACAGAAAGTGAGGTGAAATCTTCTGAAGAGGTGCACAGACAGCAAAACAAATGTCACAGGGGTGATAACCCTTCCCTATGTTTTCCAAAAGCTTAAAATAGATTTTTTGGCTGGAGCTATACTTTAAAAATGTACCAGTTCAAAATTACAAACAGATTCTACTTAACAACAAACCTACAGTCCCTGTCTTGTTTGCACCGCCTGTGTACTGCTGTTCAGAGTATAAAGGGCCTGGGGGCCCTATAATATCCATACAAGACCCAAGGGATCTGGTAATGGACTGGGGGGTAGGGGGTACCCATGCCGTTTGTCTCACTGATTTTCATCCATATTGCCGGGACCCAACATTACATTAAAGCCGCAAGCAGTTTTAAATGACTTTTTTATTCCTTTAAAAATGTCATTTTGTGCAGGGACTATTTTAAGCACGGGAAAAACACGCCACTTTACAGGCATACCAAAGACACCCCCAGGTATGATATTTAAAGGAATATTTCACTTTTTTTTTTCACATTAAGCATCATTAAAATCACTGCTCCCGAAAAACGGCCATTTTTAAAACTTTTTTTGCATTGATACATGTCCCCTGGGGCAGGACCCGGGTCCCCAAACCACAATACCATGCAAATTAGCCTTTAAAATTATCACTTTTGATTTTGAACGTTCGAGTCCCATAGACTTCAATGGGGTTCTAACGTTCGTGCGAAGTTTTGGTCCGTTCGCAAGTTCTGGTGCGAACCGAACCGGGGGGTGTTCGGCTCATCCCTAACCAGTATAATATCTAATTATTTGTTCTGTCTTGTCGATGCTGTGACTGCAAATTCTGCATCTTGTGATACTTCCAGTTCCTTATTCTGAGTGGCAACACTATTGCAGGCGATCTGCTTGCTTCTGTGTTCCCACTCATTCTGTACATGCTCGGGATTCTTTCTACTGTCCCACATGACACTCCTTCACATCACATGTGGGGCAGCTCAGGGATTTTGATTTACAGTAGAGCATTTCTCCCTTGCTCTGCTGTTTATTATGTATTCTATGTTAATGGGTGGGTGGGGCTTCAGTTTAAAAAAGAGATCTACCATATATGTAAATAACAGAATGTAAAACAAAACCATAAATCAAACTTTCTTCTCAGCCCCCATACAGTCCACAGTTCGAGACACAGTAGTACAGGAAGCCTCACACACAACCATTAGGGGTTCTATACTATCTCATGCATTTGACCCCACTCCTTTACCAATACAATGGGAAGTTTTAAAAAAGTGTACTGTGTGGAATATTCAACAGGGGGCATGATTAAAGAAGGCTAGAACATAACAAATCTCTGACTATCTCTAACTTTGAAACCTGACATAAGACCACACCAGATCCCTCAATATATAAGGAACAATAAAACAAATGCTCTGAATTAGATGCCTTTCTTGATCTTTCCTATACGTATCAAAGAGAACTTACTATGTGATCAATGCAGGGATTTAGTAACAAGGTAACTGATCTCAGGATTGGAGATTTCTCCCTCCCAAATCTCTATGAAATCTTCGGGGCTCCAGGACCCAAACTGGGTTTTACCAACTACTGAGTAAGCTGTAAATCCAGTTTCCTTTGAATGAAATTAGCATCCTGGAGCCCCTCAACCTGCCTAGTTGAGAATCCTGGGTGACCTAAAACTCTTTTACCGCCATGACAGGGACTGTTACTCTAGGTCAGTGTTTCTCAACTCCAGTCCTCAAGGCGCCCCAACAGGTCATGTTTTCAGGATTTCCCTCAAATGAAATGGCTGTGGTAATTACTAAGGCAGTGAAACTGCTCAAATCACCTGTGCAAAATAATGCTAAGCCTGAAAACATGACCTGTTGGGGCGCCTTGAGGACTGGAGTTGAGAAACACTGCTCTAGGTAATACTGTTACCCCCCATGCCCAGGCTTCACATTATTTTCCCTCAAATCCCTGACTCATGCAGAAGGTGTCAACACCATCAGGGAACTCTAATACATATATGATTGGCATGCCCATTCCTTACTTAATATTGATCAACTGTTTTTGATACTGTATATATGATCATATGATGGACTTTAAGATAGGTGGAACGCTTTAAATTGCTTTTCTGTCTGTTTCTGTCTACTTTCTGTCTGTTTCTGTCTACTTCTCTTTAACTACTTAAGGACCGAAAGGATTTGCCCCCTTAATGACCAGGCCATTTTTTTTTTTGCGATACGGCACTGCGTCGCTTTAACTGACAATTGCGCGGTCGTGCGATGTTGTACCCAAACAAAATTGACATACTTTTTTTTCCCACAATTAGAGCTTTCTTTTGGTGGTATTTGATCACCTCCGTGGTTTTTATTTTTTGTGCTATAAACAAAGTACGACAATTTTGAGAAAAAAAATGTTTTTTTACTTTTTGCTATAATACATATCAAAAAAAATATATAAAAACAAATATATTCATCAGTTTTAGGCCAATATATATATAATTCTACATATTTTTGGTAAAAAAAAATTGCAATAGGCGTATATTGATTGGGTTGCGCAAAAGTTATCGCGTCTACAAACATATGGGATAAATTTAGGGACTTATTTATTTTTATTGTTTTCACTAGTAATGGCGGTGATCTGCGATTTTTAGCTGGATTGCGATGGACAAATCTGACCCCAAATGACACTTTTTGGGGACCAGTGACCTTATTACATTGATCAGTGCTATAAAAATGCACTGATCAATGTAAAAATGACACTGGCAGGGAAGGGGTTAACTCTAGGGGGCGATCAAGGGTTAAGTGTGTTTCATCAGGGTGTTCTAACTGTAGGGGGGATGGGCTGCCAGGGAAATAACAGAGATAACTGATCCTGATCACTGGGAACAGTAGATCCCTGTCATGTCTCCTGTCAGGATGGGATCTGCTTTCTGCCTCTATACTAGGCGATCACGGGTCACCGGCGGACATCGAGTACATTAAACATTTTGACCCTAAATGTCCAAGGTCTTAATATACCACAAAAACGCACTAAAGCATTCTGTTCATTTGCTGCAGCTAAAATCCACATTATTTGCCTACAGGAGACCCATTTTACTAAACAATCTACTTCTAAGTTTTTCAGCTCCTCTTATCCACAGGTATTTACAGCATCTTGAGCTACTAAACAACGAGGTGTTCTTATAGCTATTCGCTGTACAACCCCATTTGTATTTTCATCTGAAATTAGATTCTAAAGGCCACTACATTATTCTTATTCGGCACATTTCTGATGATGCTGTAACCATTGTATCATATTATGCTCCTAATAAACATCCATTATTTCTTTCCCATCTTTTCATGTAATTGATTCACACAAGTTAGGTACAGTGATATTATGTGGAGACTCAAGCCAAGTTCTTTTTTCCCTTCTTGGATAAATCTCCCCCTTCTCCCTCCTCCCCCTAAGCTTTCATTTCAGCAACAGTATCTCCTAAGCATAACATGTTACATACTTGCCAACTGTCCCGGATTTCCCGGGACATTCCCGGGACTTAGACGCCATTCCCGTATTTGTGGCGTCCCGGTAAATGTCCCGAGAAATCCGGTTCTTCACGAATTCGCATCCGCTGTCGCCGCTAGAGGTCCGCGGCCGGCGGAGACATTGTCTCCGCCGTCCACCATTTTTCTGTAGTTTAGGAAGACGTCTGGGGGGGGCTAGACGGAGCTCCTGCGTCGCCGCCCACCCTCCTCCCTGCTCCGCCTTGCCCCGCCTCGCCTTGCCCCGCCTCCCCCCGCCCCGCTCTGCCTCGCCCCGCCTACCCCCCACCCCGCTGCCAGTCTAAAATGGAAAGGGGCTGGGGTTCTAGCCATGCGGAGGACACCTCTGAGGTAGGGGGGGGGGCGCAGCGCTGTGGGACTCCTGATGCAAGGGAGGCTCCACTGGGGACACCTGATGTGAGGGGGGGTCCGCCGGGGACACCTGATGTGAGGGGGGCTCCACTGGGGACACCTAATGTGAGGGGGGGTGCCACAGGGGACACCTGATGTGAGGGGGGGCTCCACAGGGGACACCTGATGTGAGGGGGGCTCCACCGGGGACACCTGATGTGAGGGGGCTCCACCGGGGACACCTGATGTGACGGGGGGCTCCACCGGGGACACCTGATGTGAGGAGGGGCTCCACCAGGGACTCCTGGTGTGAGGGGGGGCTCTGCCAGGGACTCCTGGTGTGAGGGGGGCTCTGCCAGAGACTCCTGGTGTGAGGGGGGGCTCTGCCAGGGACTCCTGGTGTGAGGGGGGCTCTGCCGGGGACCCCTGGTATGGGGGGGAGCTCCGCCGGGGACACCTGATGTGAGGGGGGGCTCCGCCAGGGACACCTGATGTGAGGGGGGCTCCACTGGGGACACCTAATGTGAGGGGGGTGCCACAGGGGACACCTGATGTGAGGGGGGGCTCCACAGGGGACACCTGATGTGAGGGGGGCTCCACCGGGGACACCTGATGTGAGGGGGCTCCACCGGGGACACCTGATGTGACGGGGGGCTCCACCGGGGACACCTGATGTGAGGGGGGGCTCCACCAGGGACTCCTGGTGTGAGGGGGGGCTCTGCCAGGGACTCCTGGTGTGAGGGGGGCTCTGCCAGAGACTCCTGATGTGAGGGGGGCTCCGCCAGGGACTCCTGGTGTGAGGGGGCTCTGCCAGGGACTCCTGATGTGAGGGGGGGCTCCGCCGGGGACCCCTGATGTGAGGGGGGGCTCCGCCAGGGACTCCTGGTGTGAGGGGGCTCTGCCAGGGACTCCTGATGTGAGGGGGGGCTCCGCCGGGGACCCCTGGTGTGAGGGGGGCTCTGCTGGGGACGTCTGGTGTGAGGGGGGGCTCTGCTGGGGACGCCTGATGTGAGGGGGGCTCTGCCGGGGACACCTGATGTGAGGGGGGCTCCGCCGGAGACTCCTGATGTGAGGGGGGGCTCCGCCGGGGACACCTGATGTGAGGGCGAGCTCCACCGGGGACACCTGATGTGAGGGGGGGCTCCGCCGGGGACACCTGATGTGAGGGGGGCTCCGCCGGGGACTCCTGGTGTGAGGGGGGCTCCGCCGGGGACTCCTGGTGTGAGGGGGAGCTCCGCTGGGGACTCCTGGTGTGAGGGGGGCTCCGCTGGGGACATCTGATGTGAGGGGGGCTCCACCAGGGAAACACCTGATGTGAGGGGGGGCTCCACTGGGGACACCTGATGTGAGGGGGGCTCCGCCGGGGACACCTGATGTGAGGGGGGCTCCGCTGGGGACACCTGATGTGAGGAGGCTCCGCCGGGGACACCTGATGTGAGGAGGCTCGGCCGGGGACACCTGATGTGAGGGGGGCCCTGCTGGGGACACGATGTGAGGGGGAGCTCCGCCGGGGACTCCTGGGGTGAGGGGGGGGCTCCGCTGGGGACTCCTGGTGTGAAGGGGGCTCCGCTGGGGACATCTGATGTGAGGGGGGCTCCGCTGGGGGCACCTGATGCAAGGACGAACTCTGCTGGGACATCTGACGCAAGGACGGATGGCTGGTGGCAGGCGACGTGGCAGGTGACACGCTCAGGGATCCCACTGATTCTGCATTATGGTGAGTTGAATGATTTAATTTTATATTAATAATAGAAATAATGCACTTCAATCATCCTGACACCATAACAACCATGGTGCCGGGATGATTGAAGTGCTAACACCAGGTGTTTGGAGTATTTTTATCTGCTGATTGTTAAACTTTCTAGAATACACACATTTTTCGTTTCCAATAATTTTTATTGAGAATAATATAAAAAATACAAAGATTAGCATGTATAAGTTGCACAACATATACAGTATAAAATCAAATAGGAAGGGAAGAGGGGGGGAAGAATGGGGGGAGAACCACGTATTTCAGCCTATGAGGTCTACAGAACTCCCATGAACATTCCATGTCATGCACAATTTCTTTTAACTATGGGGATATCTATACGTCCATACCCATACACTCAGATTTTTACAACTTGCATGTGTATCCAGACTGTAAATCTAACACATTACATTTGGGTATATATTTTGTTTGTTATATTTATTCCTTGGTCCAATCCTTTATCTATCGCTTTACTACATAGAGTGGAGGGGAGGCGCGCCTCCGGGACCCAACCGCCCACCCCAATTGGGGTCTCTACTGTGGGTCGGGGGCCCCAGCCCCACACCTCCCCCCCCTGTTGCTTATATTTCAGAACTTCCATATCTGTTTTTATAATAACATCTTAGGTGGGAGGGCCTGCATAGGCTGTTAAAAGAATAAAGCAGCGAGTAGAAGAGTGTGGGGGTAACAGAGAGAAATGTAGAAAAGGGGGAAGGGACAGAAAAAGAGAGAATATAAAGGAAGGGGTTTTGGGAGGAGTTCGGGTGGAGTGCACCCCAAGGGATCCCTCTCAGGATCCGTTAATTTTCAAAACCTGTTGATAAATAGGATAACCATGGTTCCCAGATTTTATCAAAAGCCTTCTGTTTATCTAGAAGAATCGCTGTAAGGCGTTCATTAATCATGACCCAAGTCAATTTTGCTTTGACCATTTCAAAAGGAACGAGGGATTTTTTCCAGGATCCCGCTATCGCAATTCTAGATGCTGTGAATATAAAAGATATGAGTTTCCTGGTGTGGCCAGGTATTCCTTCTACTGGATCTCCCAATAAAGCTTGTTGTGGGGATTTGGTGAGGTTGACTTGGGTCAGTGAATATATGAAATTATAGATCCGTATCCAGAATCGTTGGACCTTAGGACAGGTCCACCAGGTGTGGTACATTGTGCCTTCTTTGCCGCATCCTCTGAAACATAAAGGAGAGGCATCGGGGATGTATGTTGCAATTCTCGTCGGGACCATGTACCACCTTAATAAAACTTTGTAGTTTGCTTCTATCAGGGAGGTGTTAATATAGCCTTTCGAAGCCATCTGTGTCATTTTGTACCATTTATCAGTCTCCATCGCTATCTCCAAATCCTGCTCCCACCTTAGCATATAGGGTAATTTCTCCGTTTTGGAGATTAAAATGCTATAGATTAGTGATATGTGGCCTTTGTGTTTATCATAAGACCTACATAAGTATTCCATTGGGGTGGAAGATAGAATGTCGGTTCTACGCTGTAGAGTATGTAGGAAATGAGCTATCTGGAGATAACGATAAAATTCTGTATCGGGTAGTTGAAACTTTTCTATTAGTGCTTGTTTCGATAGTATACCTTTATGATCACACATGTCAGCAATGCGAATCAAACCTTTGTTGGTCCACCATGATAGGCTTTGGGGGTTAAGACCTGGGGTGAAGTCTGGGTTCCCCGCCAGAGGGGCCATGGGGGAATGTATTGAGCGGAAAGCAAAGGGTTTTTGTAGTCTATCCCACAGATTCATTGAGAAGGAAAGTGTGGGACACATCAAGGTTGGTCTGTCTTTCATATTAAGCCACATCATATGGCTTATGGGTTTTGTGGGGTAAGGGGCAGATTCCATTGTCATCCAAGATGGGGCTGGTGCTCCAGAGTGGGAGCGAATTAATTGAGCCAATTGGGCTGCTTCGAAATATTTTATCAAATTAGGGACTCCCAGGCCTCCCTTGGTTTTGGGGGCATTGAGGGTTAGTTTGTTCACCCTAGGTCTTGTGTTCCCCCATATGAATTTCATTATTTTTTTCTGAAACACCTCTAGATCAGATCGGTTGATAGCAATCGGGAGGGTCCTGAACAAGTACAACAATCTTGGTAAAAGATTCATTTTTATGGAATACAGTCTGCCGAACCATGATGGGGGGCTAGCAGCCCACCTTGATAGATCTGATGTCAACCTCCCATACATAGGGGGGTAGTTGGCTTTATAAAGGGTCTGTATGGTGGGGGTTAGAAAAATGCCTAGGTATGGAAGTTTATCTTTCTGCCATTTGAATTGGAATGACGCTTGCAGTTGTTGGACTGTCTTTAGTTCTAACGTGAGATTTAAGGCCTCGGATTTGGAGTGATTAATTGTAAGACCCGAAAATACCGAGAAGCGGCGTAGGATTTGGAATAGAATGGGAAGGGAGACGATCGGTGAAGAGATGAACATCAAGATATCATCGGCGAACAGGGAACATTTCTGCTCGCCATTTCCACAATGTATGCCTCTTACGTCCTTATTGTTTCTAATTTTGATCGCTAGGGGTTCTAATGCTAAAATGAAAAGTATAGGTGACAGAGGGCATCCCTGCCTTGTTCCTCTATGTATGTTTATTGTGTGTGATTTATATCCTTTTATCTGAATTTTAGCCGTAGGTGTATTGTATAGTGCCTGTAATATTGTTAGGAAATGGGGCCCAAACCCGTATTTCCTTAGTGCATAATATATATATTCCCATGTAACCGAATCAAATGCTTTGCAAAGATCTAATGAGAGTAGCATACCCTTCCGTGTCCCAATATTGTCCCAGTTAGAGTTAAGCGCTGATATGATATCTATGGCCCGTCGGGTTTGATCTGGGGCTTGTCGGCCGGGGACGAACCCCACCTGGTCTGGGTGAATATAATTGGGCAGGAAAGTGTTCATTCTGGTCGCTAACACCTTGGTCATCAATTTGAGGTCCGTATTAATTAGTGATATTGGGCGATAATTGGCTGGGTCTCCATGATCTTTCCCCGGTTTGGGAATGACTTGTATAAGGGCTTCATTTTCGTATGTACTTAGTGTGTCGCCTTTCCTTACTGCGTTAAAGAAGGAACATAGATGCGGGGTCAATAAGGCTGCATATTTTTTATAGTAGTGGCCTGTGAAGCCATCCGGGCCTGGGGCTTTTGAGGGGTTCAGGCTTTTGATAGCTGCTAAAATTTCTCCCTCGGTGAAGTCTGCTTCCATTAACTCTACATGTTCTCGTGCGACTTGTGGTAGTGAGATATCATGAAAGAAAGCGTCTGCTTTTGTTTTTGGAAATGGATTAGGTTTGTTGTATAATTTAGTGAAAAACCTTGAAAATTCTTGTGTTATCAATTGGGGGTTTTGAGTGTGTTTCCCTTCTTTCGTACGAATTCTCGGCATGGCTGAGTTAAATGGGCGGGGGGTAAGTTTCCTTGCTAAAAGGGTCGTAGGTTTATCTCCCCTGGTATAGAAACGATGTCTAGCCCAGCGGAGGTACTTTTCAGCTTTGGTTGTAAGACTATAATTTAATGCTGACCGTGCTATATCTATTTTGTGGCGTAAGTCTAAGTGGGGATTAGCTTTTTGTTCCTGGACTATTTTATGTAGTTCTTCTTCCTGTTGCTGTATCTTTTGCATATTGTTTCTCTTGTTTCTAGAGGCTATTTGGATTAATCTACCACGAATAGTGGCTTTGTGTGCTGCCCAGTTAGTGCCGGGGGACGTGGCGCTAGGATGGTTATCGATGAAATATTGCCGAATATCTTTCTCTAGTTCAGCGTAAATTATGGGGTCATTTAGCAGAGAAGCATTAAGCCGCCATGATGAGGGTTGAGGTCTCGTCCATAGATCAGATAATGACATTAGGACTGGTGAGTGGTCGGACCATGAGATAGGAACTATTTCAGCGGAAGTAATCGACGGCAGTAACGCGGATTGTATGAATAGATGGTCTATACGGGAATATGTTTTATGGACCAGGGAGTAATGTGTAAAATCTCTGGTTGTGGGATGAAAGTCTCTCCATACGTCTACTAGGTCATGGGAATACAGCATCCGAGCTAGTTTGACGCCTTGTTTGGGAATATGTTTCACGGTAAGTTTGTGTTTATTTTAGACCTGTCCAATATTTGATCCAGAGAGACATTACTGTCTCCTCCCAGTATTACTTTGCCCTGTATATGTGGGAGCAGGGTTTTCAGCATATTTTCGAAAAATGTTACTTGACCCGTATTAGGCGCATAATAAGATATAAGTGTGAGAGCACTTTCATTAACTGTACCCACAACCATGATATATCTCCCTTCTTTGTCTTTTATGGCCATGTTTGGGGTGAATGGAACTCTCTTGGCAATACAAATTGCCACTCCTCTCTTTTTATCTGGTCCATTTGACAAATAAAAAGTGGGGTATTTAGAACTCAGGTAACGGGGGGCTGAAGTGCGTGAGAAATGTGTCTCCTGGAGGAGTAGGATATCAGCTTTCATATTATAGTAATTTTGAAAGGCCTTAGCGCGTTTCGTGGGGGAATTTAAGCCCTGAACATTATGTGTTAAAATGCGAGTATGAGATGTGTGTACTAGTGAACTTAGCATCATGGTTCGACAGCCTGTACTTGCCCGTTGTAGATGTCTGCCAACTCCGTCCGCCTGAGGGTGTCTTGGTATGATTCTTCACTATTCGGACTCTGGGGTGCACTCCGGGAGGGAAGGGGGAGAAAAGAGAAAGAAAAAGAAAATGAGAAAACAATGTTGGGGTAGGATGAACTGGACCATTGTCCACCCGTCACCCTAGAAAAAACATATATGAGCATCTGATATAAGGTCATAGATATATATTTCAAGGTCCTGGAGATCATAATCTCCATTTAGTGGAGCAAGGTTATCGCCACCCAATCGGTGACGGCAAGCTCGCTAGAAAGTGGCATGCGGTTTCGCCCCGGCTCTTTCTATATGGAATGTTGTTCCTGTAAGGAGGGAATCCTAACTAGATTAGTGAACTAACATCTTCTATTGGCCTAAATCCCGCTAGGTTTAACTAAACAGGACTGAGGTATTATTTGCATAGAACTAGTAACACCTGCACTCTAAGCTAGCAGATATTAATAGATAGATTTCAAACAAAACTCTCAAAAACTTTCAAAACTCTCAAAAAATTCTCAAAAAATTCTCAAAAATTCTCAAAAAAGAGAGGGAGGAGGGGGCTATGTGCCTCCAAAAATAAGGTAGTCTCGTTAATGTTGTAATGGCATAATAAACTGGTTAAACCATAGCCAACCATATGAGTTCCAAGTCCCCTAAGGGGTCTTCGCTGCGATGGAATTTGTCACCGCAGGAGCAAAGGGAAAAAAAAATGTTGATCAATAGGGTATTCAGATCCATCAACCGTCTGGTCCTGTTGCTGGGTGTCGTCTTCTTGAGGAATATCGTGAACGTTGTTGTTCCCACAAGGGTGAGACTGCACGATCCAATTCTGGTAGAGATTTTGGGGAGGATGTTTCTCTGGAGATTAAGCCTAGGCTCATAAGGATGTCTTCCCCATCTGGAAAATTTGTGAAGGAATGTGTTTTCCCCTTAAAGGTAAATGACAAGCGAAAAGGGAATGACCACCGATACTTAATTTGGCGGTTAGTGAGCTGCGCTAATAATGGCTTCAGGGCCCGTCTTTTTTGGATAGTCATTTGTGAAATGTCCGCGAAAATCTGTATTGGGTGACCCATGAGGTTGAGTTCATTTTTGCCGCGGGCTGCGGTCATTATTTGCTCTTTAATTTTATAAAAGTGTGGATTGACGATCACATCCCTCGGGGGGCCATCTTGTCTTGGAGCAGTCAGTGCTCTATGGACTCTGTCGATTTCCATGTGTAGCGGCGTGATGTCAGGGATCAGATCTTGCATTAATGTATGCACTGCCTCTTCCAAATTAGTTACTGTTTCTGGTAATCCGCGTATGCGGAAGTTATGGCGCCTGGATCTATTTTCTTGATCCTCGATTTTGGCGTTGGCTTCATCTAACTGCTCCTGCAGTGAGGATATCATGTTTGAATTCTGGTTGACTCTCCGAACTGTGCCATCCATTTTAGATTCAATTTGATCCAGCCTCTCTCCTATGTCATTAAAGTCGTGTTTCATTTCAGCAGTGATTGATTGACATGCTTTGGTCAGTTCTTGTTGTAGTAGTGCTGAGAAGCGAGCCAGGAGGACAGAATCCCCTGAATATGGAGCTGGAGGTGGGGGAGGTTGTTCACTTGCTGTGCTGTTTTGGCTCAGGGCAAGTTCAGCCATCTCAGCCATATTCCTCTCCATGGAGGACGCTGGGGAGATTGCATCATCTATTCTCTCACCCTGATATGTATGGGAGGGGGATAGAGAGAAGTGTGGGGACTCACCCTTCTGTGGCCTGATCGAATCTTCCTGTGATTGGGAAGAGAAGGGGTCCCGTGCTTCATCCATGTCTGCATCCGCAGAAGCGTGGAATGAGGTTCTTGCTGGGGGGGATTGAGTGTTTTTCGCCCCGCTCACCTGCCTCACTGCATGTGTGTCTGTCCTCCTGCCGGTCGCCATCTTGGATGGGGGGGTCCGCGCTGCTGTGTTCCCAGAACGGAACGAATAGCTTGTTTGTGGGGGCTTTTTTTTCGCTGTGCCCCCTCCTCTGCGATTCATCGCTTGATCCTCAGTCCGGGAGTGAGTGTTGCGGCTTCCCTCCCGCTCGTGTTTGCTGAGAAAGGCCGGCGGCTAGCGGAGCAGGTCAGAACATGTCCGCTCCCGTGCCCGCGCGCATGCGCACTTTTTAAATTTTTATTGTTTAGGATCTGGGGCTGCTGTCCCGTCATTTCCCGCTGGGGACATCTGATGTGAGGGGGGCTCCGCTGGGGGCACCTGATGCAAGGACGAACTCTGCTGGGACATCTGACGCAAGGACGGATGGCTGGTGGCAGGCGACGTGGCAGGTGACACGCTCAGGGATCCCACTGATTCTGCATTATGGTGAGTTCAATGATTTAATTTTATATTAATAATAGAAATAATGCACTTCAATCATCCTGACACCATAACAACCATGGTGCCGGGGTGATTAAAGTGCTAACACCAGGTGTTTTGAGTATCTTTATCTGCTGATTGTTAAACTTTCTAGAATACACACATTTTTATTGTTTAGGATCTGGGACTGCTGTCCCATCATTTCCCTCTCCCCCTTTCCTGCCCTCTCCCCCTTTCCCCTTCTCCCCCTCTCCCCCTCTCCCCCTCTCCCCCTTTCCCCTTCTCCCCCTCTCCCCCTCTCCCCCTTTCCCCCTCTCCCCATTTCCCCCTTTCCCGCTCTCCATCCCTCATTCATCTCAGACTCTAACCACACCCTCATGAGCCACGCCCATTTAAGCCACGCCCACTACGTCACGTAAACCACACCCATTTTCGCCGCATTTGTATGTTTTCCATAAGCCACGCCTACAAATGCCCCACCCCCTAATTATTGTATGGCTCCGCCTACAGCCACGAAAGTGTCCCACATTTTTTTTTTTACAATGTTGGCAACTATGCATGTTAGACTCTTCGCGTTAGCTCAATCCAGCTCGTAAACGCATACATATTACTCCGATCCACACAAATCGTTTTCTAGTATTTATCATATCTTCCTATCATCAGTTATTACTCCCTTTACTTGGTACAATCATAGTGCAGTTTGTGCTACCATCTCCTCCCCTATCCTGAGATCCCAGGATTCGTCATGGTGCATTAATGATTCCATTCTAACTGACCCATCCCATTGTCTAGATATTAAACATGCTATCAGATAAATTAATATGTAAATCACAACACCTCTTTATTACCTCAAAGCAAACAAACCAGATACCCTATTAGCTCGAACCTTAGGCTCACTTCAAAAACCTAGGACATCTGTGCGACTCAAACTAAACCGTGATTCATACACAAGTAGCCCTATCAACATTTTACACACATGCCGCTCAAATCTTGCTAAATTATATTTGCACAACCATAATTTTGACCACGCTGCTGCTGATTCCTTTTTTTTCACAAATTACCCTTCCAACACTCTCACAAACCCACCGTGCAACAGAAGTCTATGCGGCTATTAAGGCTTTAACCACTTCAAGACTGCCCACTGCACATATACTGTGGCAGGACGGTTATTTTGCCACTTCATGTAATAGAAACTGTGGGCGTGCGTGGGTCTGGTGGATCTCTGCACAGAGAGGGAGAACGGGGACCTGCAAAAAAGGCAGATCCCTGTTCTGACAGGGAACAACATGGAGATCTGCTGTTCCTAGCAAGCAGGAACTGTGATCTCTGTGTTGTCCCAGTGAGCCCAGCCCCCATACAGTTGTAACACAGTTAACCCCTTGATCGCTCTCTAGTGTTAACCCCTTCCCTGCCAGTGTTGTTTGTACATTGATCAGTGCATTTTTTTTTAACACTGGTCACTGTAATGTCACTGGTCCCCAAGAAGTGTCACTTAGGGTCAGATTTGTCCGCCGCAATGTCAGTCCCGCTAAAAATCACAGATCACCGCCATTACCAGTAAAAACAATATGTTGTTCATCTAAAACTACTACGTCCTGTGGCAGAGGATCGTACAGTTAAATTGTTCTTCTCAAGTCTGTGGCAGAGACTTTGTCATGGTTATGCAATAGAGTTTGTCTGTCAGCTTACCTGTCTCCATGTGTTCATCTCTAGAGACCAGCTGACCCTCACCTGACTGCTTTTGTGTTTCAAAATATTTATTGTTTTTTTCAACAAAAAAGTTGTACAAAAAATGAATCATGAATGCAGATTAGTCATATCAGATACAGTTAGACCCCAATGGGGTAAAGCAATTCAATAAAGAACAATTGTTAGGGACCGGCAAACTCTCTATCAGCTCCCCCCAGCCCCTCAGAAAACATGGCTGAAATGTAGATATTCCTAGTAGGGAGATATTATCTGTGTAAATTAACCCCTGAGGATATAAACCATCTGGGGTCATAAGTGTAACTAAAACTATCCAACTGTCTGCAACTCAAAACATAAGGTAGATAAAGAGAAAGGAGGGAGTGTGAAATTGAGAGGGTGGGGGAGAGGAAGGAAGGAGAGGGGAAAGAAGAGCCATCCCACGGGAAATAACCCCGCACCCCCAGAACAGCCAACTGAATTATGGCTGCATACCCGGAATCAAGGAAATACCAATGAAATTTGCCCAGGGCTCCCAAATAGCTTCAAATTGGTCTTTTGTGTTGTTAAGGATGCTAGCGAGCTTCTCCTGGGCCATAATCCAGGAGATTTTCCGGATCGCCGCCTTAAGGGACACTTTGGGTTTCTTCCAGGCCTTGGCAATGGTGAGCTTAGCGCCCAGAAAAATAAAGTGAATTAGTTTGCGGTCAAGTTTTGGAGCCCTGGGTAAATTGTCATTTAGGAGCGCCATAGCTGGGGTTTTCGGGATTTGGACCTTGGTAATTTTCCTGATCAAGAGGAAAATCCTATTCCAGAATGTCCTCAATCTTGGGCATTCCCAGAATATGTGGGACAGCGAGCCCCTAAGTAAACAACCCCTATAACACCTTGGGTCAGCTGAGGAGAACATTTTGGCTAATCTGTCAGGAGATAGATACCACCTAGTAATAACCTTAAGACTAGACTCTATCATGGATATATTCTTAATGCCCCTGTAGGCCCTAAAAAAGGCAATCCTCCATTTATCTAGGTCCCACTGTATGGATAGGTCCGACTCCCATGCGAGCATATAAGGAGTCTTGGTAGATTGATTGGCGAGTGACTGATAGATGACGGTGATGCCTCCCCTCTGCTCTGAAGACCGCCCACACCAAAGTTCGTATGGCGTGAATGTGTGGGGGGCGGATTTTGTCTCCCCAATGTGGGCGAGCAAATGACGTATTTGATGAAATCTGAATCGCTCCGAGTTAGGCATCTCCAGGTGGCTCACACAAAAGGCCAGGGTAATAGGGCCTAAATTCGTATAGAACTGTCCGATCCGGTACATCCCCTTATCCAACCACCATCGAAATGCTTTGATGTCTAGACCCGGAACAAAGTCCGGATTGTTAAAAATGTGAGCAAGTGGGTGGCAATTGGAAATGAAGGCCCGGTTATTTCGTAATGAGTCCCATATTTTGAAGGATTGAGAGAGAGTCGGTGAAAGAATCGGAGGGCGCTTTCTAGGAGGGACCCACAATAGGAAATCGAAAGTGTGGGATGGTACAGCCTGTCTCTCTATTTGGATCCATTCTGGCTTCTCTGTCTTCGAATACACTACCGATATCTGGGCAAGTCTGGCAGCTTGATAATACCAGAAGAGCTGAGGGAGACCCAAACCCCCCTGTGATCTGGATAAGAATAAGGTGTTTTGCTGGAGTCGGTGTCCCTTACCCCCCCAGATGAATTTGATGACTTTTCTTTGGAATGCAGATAGGTGATCTTTTACAATATGTATTGGGAGGGCCCTGAAGAGGTAAAGGAGTCTAGGGAGCAATGTCATCTTGACTGCATGAATTCTTCCGAACCAGGAGATCCCACCCTTTGCCCAGTTGCCTAGGTCTGTCTCTAGTTTGCGGTATGTGTGAGGGAAGTTGGCCGAATAAAGTAGCTCCGTTTTTGCAGTGAGCTTGATTCCTAAATAGTCAATAAAAGTATTGCTCCATTTAAACTCAAAGGCATTCTGGAGGGAAGAGACCACATGTGATTTGAGGGAAATGTTCAAGGCTGACGATTTTGAGTAGTTTACCTTTAAACCCGAGATCCATGAGAATTCCTTCAGGAGTCTACGCAGATTTGGGAGGGAAGTGATTGGAGAGTTGATGAATAGGAGCATATCATCGGCAAATAGCCCGCATTTGTGGACTTGGTCGCCGCATTTCACTCCTAGTATATTGGGGTCCGATCTGACTGCAATTGCTAGGGTTTCGATCACGATAGCAAAGATTAAAGGGGATAGGGGGCATCCCTGCCTAGTGCCTCTCGCTATAGAGAGAGGTTTAGAGTAATGGCCTTGTAAACGAATTACTGCTTTTGGAGTGGAGTATAAGGATTTAAGGGTCCCTAGAAAACTAGATCTGAAACCCCAATTCTCCAATAAGGAGAAGAGGTAAGGCCATTCGATGGAATCGAAGGCCTTATGGAGGTCCAACGAGAGGAGAAATCCTTCCTGTTTCGGCCCCCCTTCCCAATTTAATTGGAGAATGGAAACAATATCTATTGCTCTCCTAATTTGGTCCGGTCCTTGTCTCCCCGGTATAAAACCAACCTGGTCCTTGTGTATGTAAAGATTAATAAATGATGAGAGACGATTGGCCAGGATTTTGGTAAGAATTTTGAGGTCATTATTAATTAGGGAGATTGGCCTGTAATTTTCCACTTCCTCGTGATTTTTGTTGGGTTTGGGGATGACAGAGATAAATGCAGTATTCAGTTGTGAGTCCAGAGGGGAGCCCGTTTTAATGGAATTAAAAAATTTAGCCAAGTAAGGAGCTAAAATTTCTCCAAATTGTTTGTAGTAGGGGACTGAGAGACCATCTGGCCCTGGGGCTGATCCGGGCTTCAGTCCTTTTATGACCTCCCTGACCTTCTCCGCTGTAAAAGCTCCTTCCATTAGATCTCTGCAATCTTTGGAGATCGAAGGAATCTGCAAATTCTGCAGGAACGCAGTGGTTACAGGGCCTTTCTCCGTTTGGGGGGGTTTGTAGAGATTTTCATAAAATTCATGAAAGGCGGACATTATTTTGTTCGGGTTAGCTGTTGGGGGTTGTCCTGCGATCCTTAGTTTAGGGAAGGAGGAGGATCAAAACCTTGGGGTAAGTTTGGAGGCTAACATTGAGCCGAATCTATCTTTCTGGCAGTAAAATTTGGCTCCACTCCACCTGATGTTTTTCTCTGCTTTGGCCGTTAAAGCAAGATTCAGCTCAAGTCTAGTCGCGTCTATCCTTTCTAAAATAGTCCTATCCGGTTGTTTTTTGTATTCTGCTTTTAAGGAAAGGAATGATTTTTCATTCGGCGTTGAATATCAATTATGCGCTCCTTTTTATACTGAGTCGTGATCCTGATTAGGACGCCTCTAATGGTAGCCTTGTGGGCGGCCCAAAGGGTCTCTGGGGAGATATTATCGATGTCATTCAGGCTAAAGTATTCTTTAATGGAGTTTGCTATCTCCTTACTGTAGCAAGGGTCAGAAAGCAGGGACTCATTTAAACGCCAGTAGGAACCTCCTCGCCCCGAGAGGACATTTCCCAGGGTGAAGAGGACCAGTGAATGGTCTGACCAAGCTGTATCCAATATTGCAGCTTTTTTGGAGAGGGGTATAAGGGAAGATGGAATAAGTATGTGGTCAATCCTTGCACAAGATTGGTGTGGGGAGGAGAAGTGTGTGTAGTCCCTACTTTTGGGGTTTAGTTCCCTCCAGATGTCTATAAGTCCATGGGAGTGGAGAAGTTTGGCTATTCTGGTGCTTAATTTCGTGGGGCGTGTGAGCTGGTCCTTGGGGGGCCTAGTTTTGTCCAAACCTTGGTCAAACGCCACGTTTGAATCTCCTCCCATAATGACCTTCCCTTCCAATAGGGGTTCTATTGTACTGAGGAGTCCCTGGAAAAAGGATGCTTGACCCTTATTCGGGGCGTAATATGAGACAATCGTGTATAAAACTCCTTCCAGGGTACCCTTCACCACAACGAATCTTCCCTCCGGATCTTTATAGTCAGAAATATAGGAGAATTTGCTGTTTTTGGAAAGTAGAATTGCCACCCCCTTAGTTTTGTTAGGGGCATTCGCTAAGAAGAAGGATGGGTAATAAGAGTGAAGGAACTTGGGGGTGTACCGGATGGGAAAGTGAGTCTCCTGAAGGAGCACTACATCAAGTCTTAAAGATTTGTAGTGGTCCAAAGGTAGTCTCCTTTTCCTAGGGGAATTCAGTCCCTGAACATTATGAGAGGCCACCTTGAGATCGTTTCCAAGCATATGTGTGTCAGTCATGTGAGCAGAGGGGAGGAAGACCAACGATCAAGCAGTCACTCACCAATTGAAGTCTTCTATAGCTTGCCTGGCAAGATAAGTAATGGGTGTCTTCTAAGTCTATCTCAGAGAGGTGCGAGGCCCCTGCCCGCAGGACGGTTGGAAAAAAGAAAAGGGATGAGCAGGTACAAAAAGTAGAAAAGGACAAACAAACATACAGGAACAAAAATAGCGACATGGGTCACCTAATAGGACCCTTGGGATATTGTGGAGGATTTTCCGCAATATTCCCAAATTTAGCCTTCAGTCCACCTGGAAGGCCGACTGAAGTCCCAAATCCAAAGGACACTAAGGGTTCTTCGGAAATGAGAGGAGGCACAAGGGATCCACCCCGGACCCTATCTTTGTCAAGGTATAACATTAACACTTACACACTAATGTAAAAAAACTATAGTAAGGTTCAAACAGCCCTATACTCACGGCACCGCGTGCCAGGTTAACTAATTAGACACCGTTATGCTGAAAACATTAACGAAAACTCCCCACCCGCGTAGAACCCCCTCCCTCTACCTACCATCAAAGCCTATCTTAAACACATTTGGTCATTAGTAGCTAGACATACAGGTGATCCCACCCTATACTAGAGCGGGGCTAGATACCAAAGTCCCAGTAAGTCTAGATCAAGTTCAGCCCTCCAAAATGAAAAAAAAGATAGAGAAAAAACTTTTCAAACAGAAAGGACTACTATCGTAAGATTCCGAACGTCTGCTGGAGGGCATCTGAATCCGCTGAACAGTTCCGCTTTAGGGAGGGATGATGATATTCTGATCATGGGGGGTTGCTCCCCGCCCCCCATGGAGGGGTTTTTCGTCGGGGGGAACTGTAGCTACAAGGTGCGTTGGGAAGAGTGATTCGGGTAGTGGGCTCCACAAGTGTTTGGTCCATAAGGGGGTATGGAGCTCCAGCTCCGACAACTGTTGGGACCACCGCCCCAATAAAGAGTCCCTGAGGGGACAGAGAAAAGTTAAGATACCGGCCAGGCCTTATGGAGGTCTTCCATCCTTGCTCCTCTTGGAAGTGCTCTTATTCCACAGGGGGGACACAGGGCTGCCCGGAGGAGGGCGTTTGGTCGAGCCTGATGAGGATGCAGAAAAGTCCATTGGCGCTTCCTGAGAAATAAATTTGAGAGACAGTAGCAGTCTTTCACCTTCTGGGAGACTGGAAAAAGAGTGGGTTTGCCCCTGAGATGTAAATTTTACTGCAAAAGGAAAGGACCAGCGGTATTTGATGTCCCTTTGTGAGAGGACCGAGAGAAGGGGTTTTAGAGTTCTGCGTCTTTGAATGGTGGAAGGAGCTAAATCCGCAAATATCTGGATCTGATTTCCCCTGTGTTGCAGTTTAGGTATGAGTTCAGAAATAATGTCCTGTACCGTGGAGGGGATATCCGTGAAGGTTTCTGGAAGGCCTCTAATTCTGAAATTATACCTCCTGGACCTGTTCTCGAGCTCATCAATCCTGGGAAGGGCCACATCGAGTTGTTCTTGAATAGTCTGGAGGTGGGCTGCATTTTGGTTTGTTCTAGAGACCGTGTTCTCAACTTTTTCCTCTATTGCTTCTATTCTCGAGCCTATACTCAATGGGTCAGCTTTGATCGTATTGGTGATCTGTTGTGCTGTGCTGGCCAGACCTTTCTCCAGTAAGGAGGAGAATTTAATAAACATGTCTTCTTGCATCTGTGTAAAGTCAGTGATTGAGAAGCCTGAGGACAGGTTTGCAGCCCCTGGGAGTTGGGCCTGTATTGACAGGGCCTGGGGAGACATCTCCTGGTGTGCATGGCTTGAGGAGCCTGTGGAGGCTTTAGCAGAGGCCTGGGGCTTCAGGGAGCCTTGATGGGGGTTCTGATGGAGGATTGGGGGCCCCTGTGCTGCCTGGGAATAAGTAAGTGTCGGGGGGGTTAATACCGGCCTGTGTTCAGGAGCCTTGGGATGCTGGGCTGCACGTGGCTGGGAGAGGTCCGTGCTGGCGGCCATCTTGGGACTCCCGTCCGTTCCCGCCGTATCGAATAGCGACCCTCGGGGGACCGGACATATCCGCTGGCTCCCCCGAGGGTCCCTGGCACGGATGGGGTAGCGGTGTGCCGCGTTGAGGGCTGTGGCGGCTGTAGTGCGGCTCTGCGGTCTGGGGTGGAGCGGAGCTCCTGGCTCAAGCAGCCATATTGGAACTCCCGCGCATGCGCACTGCACCTGACTGCTTTTGTAAACTCTCCTCTAGCATGGCTCCACCCCAGCTCCTATCAGGGAACCCTATATTAACCTGTGCACTGCAAGCCAGCAGTGCTGATCAACCATTGTGTGTTAGCTTTCGTGTGTACTTGCTGTGTTTCCTATGTCTTATTCCAGTTACCGACTTTGGCCTGTTCTTAACTATTCCTGTCTGCTCGTGACCCTGACCTTTGGCGTGTCCCCAACCATCCCTGTTTGCCTGTGACCCCGAACCTTTGCGTGAACTCTGTTGTCCTTGTCTGCTTGTGGCCCAGACCTTGGCTTGTCCCTTACTTTCCTTGTTGTTCCAGCCTGCTGCCTACTTCCTCTTCTCCTGTAGTCTACCGTGAGCTGTCAGACCCTGGGGGCCGCGACCTGGAGCCAGACTGCAGCGCAGTCCATCCTCACCACTAGAGGCTCTGGTGAACACCTGTTGGCTCTTAGACTCCGCACCCTGGGGAGTCTATGCTCTAGCTCCCAGTGGGATCTGTGTCAGTGATCCAGTAGACCTGCTTCCTGAACCTCCCAGGGTTCAATCCACAGCAGTCAGTCCTAGGGTCCATTACCTAGAGGTGCACTTCTGACTCCTACAGAGTGCATCTGTCACCTAGCCTCAAGGTGACCTGACAGTTTGATCAGCCATGGACCCAGCTGATGTGCTGCTACCCGCAGATGATCCGTTGCAGGGCTTAGTTCGCAGACTTGAGACCCAGGAATCGCATCAGACCCAGGTGATGCGATTCCTTCAGGATTTGGCATCCCGTTTTGAACAGGTTCAGGCCTCATTACACAACAACCTCAACCGCTATCTGCTGCTGCACCTATCACAGCAGTCGCAGCCACACATTCATTACATCTGCCAGCTCTGGTACGTTTCTCTGGGGACTCCAAGGCCTGCAGGGGGTTTCGGAGCCAGTGCACAATTCATTTTGATCTTCTGCCCCAAAACTTTCTGTCCGATCGGGCAAAGGTAGCCTATATTATATCCCTCCTGTCCGGCGAGGCATTAGCCTGGGCTGCCCCTCTGTGGGAACTAAATGATCCAGTGGTTTCTAGCCTGTCTGATTTCTTGAAACTTTTTTGTAATATCTTCAAGGAACCGGGTCGTGTCTCCTCAGCGGCCAGCGCCCTTTTACGTCTCCATCAAGAGTCCGCTTCTGTGGGACAATACGCTCTTCATTTTCGTACTTTGACTGCTGAGCTGAGTTGGAATAATGAGGCCCTAGTTGCAACCTTTTTACATGGCCTCTCTGATAGAGTGAAGGATGAATTAGCAGGAAGATCTCTCCCTGCTGATCTGGATGGTGTCATCACCTTGTGTAACCAGATCGATATTCGCTTTCAGGAGAGGGCCCTGGAAAAAAGACTCCAGCACTCCCCGTTCTTTAGGCAGCCTGATCTCTATGTCCCTTCTCTTCATTCTGAGGAGCACCTCCTGCCTGCTGAGGAACCTATGCAGCCTGGGCCGGACCAAGTTATCTCCCGAAAAACTCAGTAGGCGCAGAACTCTGGGCCTGTGCCTCTACTGTGGCATCAAAGGTCATTTTCGTGATACTTGTTCTCTTCGTCCGGAAAAACGCTCAGGGCTAATACATCTGGAAGGTGGAAAGTAGCAATATGGGTAGGTGACAATGACGCAAAGGCACCAACATCCCTGTACATAATTGTAGGAAAAAGGGCATTAATTTGGCGGGACTTTAAGGGTGCCAGCAAGAGAGAAATAATATAAATTCAATCCATGATAGGTATAAAAAATTTAATATTTATTGTTACATACAAGACATAATAAATGATTGATAAAAATTATGTGTACATGTACCTAAATACATCTAAAATTCAGTACAGATGATGGAATGATTGTCCCGACATGACATGTTTCTCCAACTATGGGCTCATCAGGGGATATTGAAAAAGAAATTAGATGTAGCACTGTATATAACCAAAAACAAAATTAGAATCAAAACCATTACATGGACTTGAAATACAATACAATAAATCAATTAAAAGTAGTACAAAGGAATAGGCTGTCAGCTACCATACCTGTCAGTAATCGCTCACCCAAATGAAGATCTTTCATCTCCGTCTCAAGGACAGGTCACGAAAAACCTTCAAAGGGTAGTGCACATGAAGGAATGCAAAAGGAGCTCCAAAGAAGCTTTAGGGCTGGAATCTAACCAACAGGATTGTGTGAAAAATAGTAAAAATTGGCAAAAAGTAAAAATTGACAAAAATAGGAGTGAAATGAAGGAGTGACCAGGACAGGGAGGATGAAGGGGAGAGGAGAGGAAAAGAAAGGAAGAAAGCAATGGGAAAAAAGAGGGGGGGTAAAGGGGGGGTGAGGGAGGAAGAGAAATGTTGGAAAAAAGAAAAGGGGGAATGGGGAGGGAAGAAAGGGAAGAAGAAAGGGGAAAAGAAAGAGGGGGGGGGGATGGGGAAATGGGTGTGTGTGTGGGTGAAGATGTGGGGAGGTGCGGGAAGTGGTAGGTGGGATGATGAACATCTCAAAGCTATACAAAAAGTGATGACTATAAGTGAACTATATGAAATAAAAGTGCTAACCTAGAAGAAGGGTAACTTACTTGCATGAGTGATAAAAATGATTGAAGAAAAAGCCAAAAGTGCCTGGACTGCAAACAGGGGTCTGTTGAGAACATTAACATGAGTAACTGCTACTTTCCATATTTTACAGGTGTTGTACCACATCGTCAAATTCCTTATGGATAGGTGATATAGAGCTTTCATTTCCATTGTTGTCCTCTATGTTGTACTTTTTGATTACTTTATGATTAGCTCGGTTTGAACATTATCCTGCTACATTTATCCTTTTCTGTGCTTCTTCCTGCCCTGTGTACGAAGGGGAGAGTAGACACATGCCCACTGATTGGGACATGTCAGCTCCTCAAGCGTCCTCCCCTTCCCGACCGCGGGCCGCTATGCATCATGAGAATTGTAGTTTCATCAACTCAGCAGAATTTCATCAATGTTTCGCGCATGCGCCGTGCGGTCCTTGTACCGGTGGCCCTTGCATGATGTCAAACACTAATCTTATTAGCACCTGTAAGTCTATATATAGCCTCCTCCTACCATCACATCATCATACTTTCAAAGGTTAGCTGCAGTATCAGACTGCTATGTATCAGGTAAAATACCACCTTATTCATTGATGCTGTATATCTCAGTTCATCTTTTTAAATATTTCACTTGCTGCCGCTTGTGTTGGAAACTTTACCTCCCCAATTGAGGGGGCGGTTGATCTGCAGCAGGCATTGGTCCTCTTTATATATAAGACATCTTACTTTATTTTATATTAAGTACTAATATGAAATATATTTTCTGAGTATATCTACCTATACAGTTTTTTCACTTAGTTACAATTCATCCTACGCAGTTACTCATGTTAATATTCTCAACAGACCTCTGTCTGCAGTCCAGGCACTTTTGGCTTTTTCTTCAATCATTTTTATCACTCATGCAAGTAAGTTACCCTTCTTCTAGATTAGCACTTTTATTTCATATAGTTCACCTATAGTCATCACTTTTTCTATAGCTTTGAGATGTTCATCATCCCACCTACCACTTCCTGCACCTCCCCACACCTTCACCCACACACACACCCATTTCCCCATCCCCCCCCCTCTTTTCCCCTTTCTTCTTCCCTTTCTTCCCTCCCCATTCCCCGTTTTCTTTCTTTTTCCCCCATTTCTCTTCCTCCCTCATCCCCCCTTTATCCCCCCTTTTTTTTCCCATTGCTTTCTTCCTTTTCCTCTCCTCTCCCCTTCATCCTCCCTGTCCCGATCACCCCTTCATTTCACTCCTCCTATTTTTGTAAATTTTTACTTTTTGCCAATTTTTACTATTTTTCACACAATCTTGTTGGTTAGATTCCAGCCCTAAAGCTTCTTTGGAGCTCCTTTTGCATTCCTTCATGTGCACTACCCTTTGACGGTTTTTCGTGACCTGACCTTGAGACGCAGACGAAAGATCCTCATTTGGGTGAGCGATTACTGACGGGTATGGTAGCTGACAGCCTATTCCTTTGTACTACTACTTTTTAATTGATTTATTGTATTGTATGTCCAGTCCATGTAATTGTTTTTAATTCTAATTTTCTTTTTGGTTATATACAGTGCTACATCTAATTTCTTTTTCAATATCCCCTGATGAGCCCATAGTTGGCGAAACATGTCATGTCGGGACAATCATTCCATCATCTGTACTGAATTTTAGATGTATTTATGTACATGTACACATAATTTTTATCAATCATTTATTATGTCTTGTATGTAACAATAAATATAAAATTTTTTATACCTATCATGGATTGAATTTATGTTATTTCTCTCTTGCTGGCACCCTTAAAGTCCCGCCAAATTAATCCGCTTTTTTCTACAATCTAGAAGGAGGAGTATTGGACCCTGAAATATCACCTTGACCTTCTCGTCTTCTCCTTCCTGTGTTCCTTCATGTTGGCGCTTCCCCTCGTTCGCTCTCGGCATATCTGGATTCCGGAGCCGCTGGCAATTTCATGGACTGGGGAACTGCGTCTTCCATTAGACTTACCCTTTTGCCCCTTACAACGCCATTGGTGGTATTGGCGATTGATGGCACTGTTCTCCCAGGGGGCCCTATCCGCTTCCAGACCCTCCCTGTGAAGATGTTGGTAGGGACACTCCACCAAGAGTGGATATCCTTCCTTGTCTTACCTAAGGCTTCATCTCCTATCATATTAGGTCTTCCTTGGTTACGGCTCCATTCTCCACATGTTGACTGGACTGCTGGACAGATCTTGACTTGGGGTTCCTCCTGTTCCTCCTCCTGCCTACTCAAGGTTACCCCAAAAGAGAAACTTCCTGTTGCCACTATCCCAGTATCTTCTGCTCTTCCCGCTGCATATAGCGATTTCTGGAATGTCTCCTGCAATAGTCGGGCTGAGGCACTCTCTGGGTCGTGTGGCACTCTGGATGAGGAGCCCACCTGTGAACCTGAGCCGATCAGTCACTCCAGTTTGCATGCCCATTTCCCTTTGCCTGTCCCTGGATCCCCTTGGACACACACCCAGGCTGACTCGTCCACCAGTTCCACAGTCGCTACGCCCTGCGATGTAATTCTGGTGGTCGCTGCACCTGGTGATGCTGTTCAGTCGGCCTCTGCACCAGTCCAGCCTATGCCCAGCTTTTTGTTCAAGACCTTCTGTAACCTGGCTTCACCCTTCTGCTACTACGTCCGTTCAAACCTGTTTAAGAGGCTCAATCCATCCTTTGGATAGACTGCCAGGTGGGGTTTTCAATCTTTTGTTTAGGGCTCTCTGCATTCTGTTTGTGTTTCAGCTATCCAGCTTAACTCTTTTGACACGTCACCTTTTAACCAACCTGACCTCAGGGATCCACTGACCTCTACCCAGTCTGATGGTCCTGTGTTGGATGTCCAGCTCATCTTTAAGGGTCTCGGGGACCCTGCTCAGACTTCTGATGGTCTTCTCATGCCTGTACCCATTTCTACTTTCAAAATCTTTTATTGTTTTTTTGCAAAAACAAGAAGATAAAATAAAATACAGGATTTGTATCAGCATATCGTGTAACATCAATTGATAAATAACATACCCCTGCTGGGGCTCGAGAGCTAACAGTGAAAAGGCACAGTGGTAGTGTCTAATTATTGCGTATAGGATCAATGCCTGAAACCTTGTTATTGGAACAAATATAATAAGTGACCACTAAGAAGATAGACCGTTGCCAAGAGAGGCTCTAGGAGATCCCACCGGCTCCCCTAAAGGAATCAAGCTGTGCACAGTAGACGCCCCTACCCTCTCCTTACCAGCGATTGTCCTAGGGCCCTAGGGCCCCAAAAAAAAAAAACCTTTCATATTAATTACTGGAGACTATAATCTATCAGTGTGAACCGTGAAACGAAAGACAGTTATTTGTCCCAATAATAAGGATCTCTGATCAGAAAATACATTACATCAATTACAGGAGGATTTGTCCTAATCTCCCCCAGCAGATGAACACAATCGACGAGAACTAAAACTAGAAGAGTAGAAGAGAAGAAGAGAAAGGGGGAAAGAGAGAGGAAGGTTAGCCGGCCGTCTGGAGGTGCCCCCGCCCCACAAGTTGTCCACTTTTAGTTTTGGGGTTGGACTCCGGGTATAAGAGAGATGCCGACGAACTGTGCCCAAGGCTCCCATATGGCTTCAAATTGCGTTTTTTTGTCATCTAAGCTGCCGGCTAATTTCTCCTGGGCCATAATCCATGAGATTTTATGAATTGCAGCTTTCACCGAGACTTTGGGCTGTTTCCAAGCCTTAGCAATGGTGAGTTTTGCACCTAGGAGGATGAAGTGTATCAGTTTACGTAAACTCTTAGGAGCTCAGGGCAAGTTATCATTGAGAAGAGCTATGGTCGGGGATTTCGGGATTTGAATCTGTGTTGTTTTCCGTATCAGGGAGAATATCTTATCCCAAAAGGGCCTGAGTCTAGGCCATTCCCACCAGACATGAGCCATTGAGCCCAAGAGCTGACACCCCCGACAACACTTGGGGTCCGCTGTTGGGAACATTCTGGAAAGCTTGGCAGGGGTAAAGTACCATCTTGTCATAACCTTAACACTTCCTTCAATTAAGGAAATGTTTTTAATACCTTTAAAGGCTCTGTCAAAGGAGCTTCTCCATTTAGAGGCTTCCCATTCAAAGGCAAGTTCCCTTTCCCAGTCAAGCATATAAGGAGACTTTTGGGGGTGAAGGGCTAGTGACTGGTATATGACGGAAATCCCTCCCCTCTGTTCCCATGAGTGACCACACCATAATTCATATGGCGTGAAGGCGGTGTGTGAGGGAGTTCCTCCTCTCCAAAGTTGGCAAAGAAAATGTCTTATTTGGTGGAATCTAAAACGCTCAGAGTTCGGAATTTCTAGAAGTCTGACACCTTGCTCCAAGGAAATTGGACCCTCATTCGTAAAGAAATGTCCAATTCGGTACAGCCCCTTGTCCAGCCACCAACGAAATGCCCTGATATCCAACCCAGGGGTAAAGTCAGGATTATTAAAGATGTGCGCCAAAGGCATGCATCTTGAGATCAGGGCCGAATTTTTCCTCAGGTTTTTCCATAGGTGAAATGATTGAGATAGAGATGGGGAGAGTATTGGGGGTCTCTGTTTGGGGGGAGTCCAGAGGAGAAAGTCCAGGGTGTACGTGGGGGCTGCCCGTCTCTCTATCTGGATCCAATCTGGCTTCTCTGCCATAGAGTAAACCGTAGAGATTTAAGGTAGCCTTGCAGCTTGAAAGTACCAGAAGAGCTGAGGAGCCCCCATGCCACCCTGAGCTCTTGGAAGGAATAGGGTTTTTTGTTGAAATCTATGTCCTCTCCCCCCCAGATGAATTTGGTGATCTTTTTTTGGAGATTGGATAAGTGTTCTTTGTTGATATTTATCGGAATGGCCCTGAATAGGTATAGCAGTCTGGGCAAGAGTGTCATCTTTACTGCATGAACTCTGCCCAACCAAGAAATTTCTCCCCTGGACCAAGTTCCCAGGTCAGCCGCTAATTTACGGTACATTGGCGGGAAGTTTAAGGGGTACAATTGTTCCGTTTTAGCTGAAAGTTTAATTCCTAAATAGTCTATCCATTGGTCATTCCATTTAAAGTCAAAGGAGCTTTGAAGGGCGGATACTGTTTCTGTCTGCAGGGAAATGTTTAAACCCGATGATTTAGAGTAGTTGACCTTAAGGCCTGAGGTACAAGAGAAGTCTTTCAGTAGTTTGCATAAATTCGGGAGTGATGTGACAGGAGACGTTATGAAAAGGAGCATATCATCGGCGAAGAGCCCACACTTGTGGACTTGTTCCCCACAGGATACGCCGTGAATATTCGGGTCTGATCTAATCGCTGTCGCAAGTGTTTCTATGGCCATGGCGAAAATCAGAGGGGATAGAGGGCAACCCTGTCTCGTCCCTCTCGCTATTTGAAGGGGTTTGGAGTATTGGCCCTGTAGTCGGATTATTGCTGCCGGTTTGGAGTATAGGGATCGCAATGTCCCTAAGAATCCTGCTCCGAAGCCCCAGCTCTTGAGAAGAGAAAAAAGGTAAGGCCATTCGATCGAGTCGAAGGCCTTATGCAAATCTAAAGACAACAGCATTCCTGCCTGTTTGGGGCCCCCCTCCCAGTTAGATTGGAGAATGGAGACAATGTCCACCGCTCTCCTAATTTGATCTGGGCCCTGCCGCCCCAGGATAAAACCAACCTGATCTTTATGGACGTACTGCTTGATAAAGGAGGCGAGACGATTGGCTAGGATTTTAATGAGTATTTTAAGATCATTATTGATTAAGGAAATGGGCCTATAGTTCTCTACCTCTTCGTGGTTCTTATTGGGTTTGGGAATAACTGTTATGAAAGCCGTGTTCAAGTGGGGATCCATTGGGGAGCCTGTTTTCTTAGAATTGAAAAATTTTGCCATATGGGGGGCCAGTATATCCCCAACCTTTTTGTAGTAAAGGACTGACAAACCATCCGGCCCCGGGGCCGAGCCTTTCTTAAGGTTTTTGATAACTTCCCTTATCTCGTCTGAGGTGAAGGGCTCCTCCATAAGGTCCCTGTGGTCCCTAGAGAGAGAGGGCAGTTTAATATTTGAGAGAAAGGAATTTATCGAGATGTCACTCGGTTTTTGTGTGGTCTTGTATAATTCAGAGTAGAATTCGTGGAAGGCTGTCATAATTTTAGATGGATTGGCCGTAGGGGGTTGGCCCTCTATGCGCAGTTTGGGAAAAGTGTGAGAGTGGAACTTGGGGGAGAGTTTTGTGGCTAGCATTGTCCCGACTCTGTCCTTGTGGCAGTAAAATTTTGCTCCGCTCCATCTAATGTGTTTTTCGGCTTTGGCCGTTAAAGCTAAGTTGAGTTCCAATCTTATCGTGTCTAATTTATCGTTAAGCTCTTTTGAAGGAGTTTTTTTGTGTTCGATTTTTAAGGTAATAAATTTATGCTCTAGCCTGTGTATATCTATCAGCCTCTCTTTTTTAACTTTAGTGGCTAGTCTGATGAGCTCACCACAGACTGTGGCCTTGTGGGCAGCCCACAGAGTTTCGGGGGAGATGTTTCCCACATCGTTCACCCTAAAGCATTCCTTGATAGCGTCTGCTACTAACTTGGAGTTAACCATATCCCCCAGGAGAGACTCGTTCAATCTCCAGTAAGCGCCCCCGCTACGCGACAGAACATTTTTAAACGTCAGGAGGACCAGTGAATGGTCCGACCAGGCAATATCTAAAATTTTAGCTTTAGAGGAAAGAGGGATGAGGTTAGTCTGAGTGAGGATGTGGTCTATCCTTGCGTAGGTTTGGTGGGGGGAGGAGAAGTGTGTGAAGTCCCTGCCCGTGGGATTCAGCTCCCGCCAAATATCTACCAACCCTTGGGAGTGAATCATTTTAGCTATTCTGGTGCTTAATTTTGTGGGGCGTGTTAGTCTTCCTTTGAGAGGGTTGTTTTTGTCTAGACCCTGGTCAAACGCTACATTTGAGTCCCCTCCCCAAATGATTTTTCCCTCCAGGAGGGGGTTGAGAGTTGTAAATAGGTTCTGGAAGAAGGTTGCTTGACCCTTGTTAGGGGCGTAATAAGAGATTATGGAGTATAGTACTCCCTCTCGAGTACCCTTTACAAGAATAAACCTGCCCTCTGGGTCTCTAAGATCAGAAATATGGTTGAATTTACTGTTTTTAGAAAAAAGAACTGCAACACCTTTGGTTTTGTTTGGCACGTTTGCCAGATAAAAGGCTGGGTAGTGAGAGTGTAGGAACTTGGGACTGTACCGAATCAGGAAGTGCGTCTCCTGTAAGAGCACTACATCTAGTTTGAGGGCTTTGTAATGATTGAAAGCTACTCTCCTTTTCCTTGGAGAGTTGAGCCCTTGAACGTTATGAGAAGCCACCCTGAGATCTAGTCCCTTAGACACCAAATCAGCCATAGGAACAGAAGGGGAAGTGATCACCGGCCCAGCAGCCACTTACCTCGTATTGGAGTGTATTCATAAAAAAAAAAGTGGAGGATTGCGGGTCCATCCCATATATGTGTGCGGTAGGTTCCGGGGGATCCCCAGACGGCCAGCTAGGAGAGAGAAAAATGATGAGAAAGAGTGAAGAGAAGAGAGAGAGACAAGTAGACAAGAAAAACAACAATAATGACAAGGGCAATCTAACAGGACCCGTGGAGGGTAGCGGTGTGTCTGACCGCTTAGTCTCCATTTTAAATCTTCTCTCGTCCATAGTGGGTGAGGGAAGTCTCACTCCGCGGGAGCACATTGGTTTCCCTAGGAGAGAGAGGAGGCGCAAAGGTACCACCCCGGACCCTTACTTTTAAATATCTTAGACAATCGAGAAAAAAAAGATAAAAAAACAAAAACAAAAAAAACACAATTTTTCTTTCTTTTTCCTCTCTTTTTTCCCCTTTTTGGCACAACGTAGTTAGATATCTTCATCTTATGCAGTGCGGTATTATACTTTAATCTTAAAACAATATTAACATTCTAGAAGACTATAAAACTGAAACAGGGGGGGCTAACAACACCAATAATTGTGTATAAGAGAAAATTAATATCCACCAGCTCTGAGCTACCTACAACCTTGCGTCTGGATCTGAAAAGAAAAATGGTTACTGAGTGCTATGAAAAAGCGAAATTTTAGTGCTTTAAGTCTCAGTTCGGAGTGAAAAGAGATTTCTCTCCCGCATCTGAAAAAACACAAGGAACTCGGGGGCAGTTCACCGTAGGCGATCCACTTCGGAGAGCCTCATCAGCTGGCGGTATCCAGACATTGGTGGAAATAAAGTGACCTGTGTCCGAGGCCCAAATTGGGCCGTGGGATTAGGTGGGAGAGCTTGAGCTCAATCAAAGGAGGAGGGCAGTCCCGAACAGAAATGACCGTGGGAGGTCTAGGTGTGTAAGATGAGGGTCTTCAAGCCCCGTTATGGGGGTCTGCCGTCCTTGCTCCTCTTGGAAGGGCCCTTAATCCAGAGAGGGGAGACTGGGCTGCCTGGAGGGGGGCGTTTGGATGAACCCGAAGAGGATGATGAGAGTTCCATGGGGGCTTCCTGGGATATCAGTTTGAGGGAGATGAAAAGTCTCTCACCTTCCTGGAGATTGGTGAAAGCGTAGGTCTTGCCTTGTAAGGAAAACTTCACAGCAAATGGGAATGTCCATCGGTATTTGATGTCTCGTTCCATCAAAACTGAAAGGAGGGGTTTGAGTGTACGTCGTCTTTGTATGGTGGACTGAGCTAGGTCTGCAAAGACCTGAATTTGGTGGCCCTGATGTTGGAGCTTAGGCTTCAAACGAGATTGTCTCATTACCTCCTCTTTGACCGCGTATAAGTGTGGTTTAACTATCATGTCCCGTGGGGACCCGTCCTTCCTCGGGGGTCCCAGGGCTCTGTGAGCCCTATCCAGCTCTAGCCTATGAGGCGGGATGTTGGGAATGAGCTCTGAGATAAAGTCCTGCACCGTGAGGGGGATATCCGTGAATGATTCAGGGAGGCCTTTTATTTGGAAATGATACCTCCTGGACCTGTTCTCGAGTTCATCGATTCTTAAAAGGGCCGTGTCCAGCTGTTCTTGAACTGACTGGAGGTGTGCGGCATTCTGGTTGGTTCTGGCGACCGTGTGGTCAATTTTGTCTTCCATAGCCTCAATCCTAGAACCCAGGTTAAAGAGGTCCGATTTGATTGCAGTAGTGATCTGGGAGGCTGTATTGGCCAGGCCCTTTTCTAGAAGAGCAGAGAATTTTGAGAAGAGATCTTCTTGGATAGCAGAAATGTCCTTGAATGAGTATCCAGGTGGGGTGCCTGCCAATGAGGGGAAATGAGGGGGAATGCCTGAGGGAGAGGCACCATCTTCCCTCTGCTCACCGCTGTGTGTTTCTCTGTGAGCTCCCTGTGAGGCTTGGTGCTGCTGCAGACCCTGATGAGCTGTCTGGAGCGTGCTGGGGCCTCCCTGTGCTGCCTGGGCATAGGTCAGGGTCGGGGGGGTGAGTATGGGACGTTGCTCCGTCCCCTTGTGTTGTGTGGCTGGGTGAGGCCTAGTTGTGTCACCGTCGGTGGCCATCTTGGTGCACCCATCTGCCGCCACCGCTGCGAATTGCGGGCCCAAATCGCGGCGAGCTTGTGCGCCGGACATCTCACCGTGTGCCCCCGCTGTTCAGCGAGCGGGGGGAGTGCTTGTGTGGGTCCTCCGCCTGCTGTGGCTGGGGTTGTGCCGCTCGTCGGTCCGGGGTGGTGCGGAGCTCCGGGCTTATGCGTCCATCACAGAGCTCTCGCGCATGCGCACTGCCTGTACCCATTTCTAAAAAGCCTCTAGTCCTCAATAAGTCCTTTCGTCCTCCTTCTACCTCGGTTCCGGTCTCTGAAGATAATCTAAAGCATGAGGTTAGTCAAGTTTTGGATTCCTGGCTCCGTAAAGGCATTCTTCAGTACCTCGTACATTGAAAAGGGTTTGGTCCTGAGGAGAGGTCTTGGATCACTGCATCTGAGGTCTTTGCTCCTCGTCTATTGAGGAGGTTCCATCTGGAGTTTCCCTTTAAGCCTGGGCACAGGCGGGGGAGGCCTCATAAGAGGAGGGGTACTGTCATGGTTATGCAATAGAGTTTGTCTGTCAGCTTACCTGTCTCCATGTGTTCATCTCTAGAGACCAGCTGACCCTCACTTGACTGCTTTTGTAAACTCTCCTCTAGCATGGCTCCACCCCAGCTCCTATCAGGGAACCTTATATTAACCTGTGCACTGCAAGCCAGCAGTGCTGATCAACCATTGTGTGTTAGCTTTCGTGTGTACGTGCTGTGTTTCCTACGTCTTATTCCAGTTACCAACTTTGGCCTGTTCTTAACTATTCCTGTCTGCTCGTGACCCTGACCTTTGGCCTGTCCCCGACCATCCCTGTTTGCCTGTGACCCTGAACCTTGGTGTGAACTCTGTTGTCCTTGTCTGCTTGTGGCCCAGACCTTGGCTTGTCCCTTACTTTCCTTGTTGTTCCAGCCTGCTGCCTCCTTTCTTTTCTCCTGTAGTCTACCGTGAGCATGAGCTGTGAGACCCTGGGGGCCGCGACCTGGAGCCAGACTGCAGTGCAGTCCATCCTCACCACTAGAGGCTCTGGTGAACACCTGCTTGCTCTTAGACTCCGCACCCTGGGGAATCTATGCTCTAGCTCCCAGTGGGATCTGTGTCAGTGATCCAGTAGACCTGCTTCCTGAACCTCCCAGGGTTCAATCCGCAGCAGTCAGTCCTAGGGTCCACTACCTAGCAGTGCACTTCTGACTTCTACAGAGTGCATCTGTCACCTAGCCTCAAGGTGACATGACAGACTTTTTGTTCGTGCTACGCTCTGGCTGCTAGGTCAGTGAGAGAGACCTATCCGGGTGGGCAAAGATTTTATCTTGGACTGAAGGTATATTTGTCCCAGAGATTTCAATTCCTCAGTGATCTAAAGAAAAGGTATTTGAACTTTCCTGCAACTCCTCTTCTACCTCTTTACTGCTACTTCTTCAAGTTATTTCTCATTAAAGCATTGGAAAAGTACTAAAGTGACTGGTGCCTACATTGTCAGATACAAAGCTCAACATAGACTCTAAGTTCTGGTATTGGTGAAACTACGGGTAAAGAGGTGACAAGAACAGCCCAATTTAAATCAGCAGCTCCTTCGGGGGTTAGTGCTACATGTGGGGGCGTCGTCTGGGATTGTTTGCCATTGCCCTAAGCAACTCTGAGAAGTATTTCACCGAGAGTCTATGCTAAAAAGAGGTTTCTGGACTTTGTCACTTTCCCTAGGAAAAGAAGGGGTTAAACTGCAGGATTGCATTTCTGACTGCGTAGGCTGTGGGTGAGAAGTAAGAGCCCGGGAGCTACATGATCAGAGGAGCAAGTGGAAGGAGCTACACCTGCTTGTTGCTGCGTAAGACACGTGTGTGTGTGTGTGTCTGGCGCCAAAGGAGAAGAGAGGCCTCGTGATTATACTGATTTGTACTGGTTCGTACTATATACCGTTGGAGATATTGAAGGGCTGGGCATGCTTTGCCATACACTTCAGTCCATTTGTTCGATGTTTGCAGTGCGGAGAATACCTATTCACAGCGAGGCAACCTACAATGTCACCCTGTGCTTATCGTGTGAACTGGGCTACAGGGATCGCTACGGTGGAAACTACTGCCATTACTGCTGAAGAGCAACAGGCCTTAGTCTCATCTGTTACCGTGAGTGTTCCTGAGGGAGATGTCGCTGTTACTGTTTCATCAGCGGACATCACCTTTGTTTTTACTTCTACTACACCTATTCCCGCTGCACCTGTCCAGAGGAAGGTGGGATATGTGAAGGCTTCTCGCGGCCGCGGTCGAGGCCTACCCCAGAGACTACCCGAACTGGAGCCGGAGGGGTATATGGATCCGGAGAAGTCCACAACAGGAACGGGTGAGAGATCAAAGGGGAATATATCTGGGACTCTTTGTAAATATTTGCCAGCAGAAGAGTTGAGAGATTCGGAGATAGATTCTTTGTCAGATCTCTCCGGTGATGATGATTTGTTTGAGACAATGTCACAGGAATTATTGTGGGCCCCGGGTGAAGATATTGCTTCTACTTTTACGTTCTCAGAATGGATAGCCATGGATATTGGGAAGACATCACCATGTGTGGAGCCGCAGAGTACTATTACAGAGACATTGTCTAAAGTTACTGCTTCGTTTGAGTCTGAGCCGATGCCTATCGGATCTATGGTGCGCAAATCGCCAAATTCTTGTGTGCCTCCTGGTCAGGGAAAAACCAGAACTTTACCTAGACTTGTCCGACAACAGAGAGTGCTCACCAAACGAGTTGCTAAAGAGTATGGTCTGGAATTTCCTTATGTTACTCAAGAAGTTATGCAGGAAATTGAGGCTAATCAAGAGCAGTGGTACCGTGAAGCTGTCTGGGACTATTTGTCTGTACCAAAACCTTTCCGGAAAGCTGGGTATTCTGCTGCTATGGATGAACGTTTCAATGGGTGTCTGCTGCACTGGAATTATGGTCGGCACATCTATGCTGACAAAGTGGTCATTTGCAGACCTGGAAAAGATGACATTGTTTATTTTATCACCACTGTGGATAAACAGGAGTAGAAACTGACTTTACCGGATCCCCGGTTTTATTGGTGATGATGCAAAGGGACTGTTGTTTCTGTTCTGCTAAAGAAAAGATAACCTTGGGGTATATAGCCAGATAGTGTCAGGGTTTAGAGAATTCTGTGGTCAAGAGATTTCATTCACCTCAGCACTTCTATATCCAAAGACTTTTTGCTATACTAGATTTCTTCTTCTTAATAGTGGAATTTGCCCAGAGATAGGGATGGACTTTTAAGTTACTTTTAGTTCATCTTGCAATGAGAAAAAAAGAAATGTGTGGAAATGTGTGGAAAAAAATGTCATTCTCTTGGGAGTGAGGCTTTGCTCCCATTTGGTTAGTGATGCCAGGGCCGTCTTTAGCGCAGGGCAAACGGGGCAGCTGCCCAGGGCCCTGTCATTGCTTAGGGCCCAAAGCAGAGCTGCCCGTTACCCCTGCGCGCTGCCCGCAAATCGGCGCTGAATTATGTGATGACAGCCGCGGCGGCGCGCACGGCGCCCACACTGCCAGTGCCTTTTTTTTTCATGTGAGGAGCGGGCCGTGGGTGGGCGGGGCCTTGAGCTCCACTGACGCTCTGGCCCCGCCCCTTGCTATGAGTGCAGACAGTGCTGTGTTAGCACTGACTCGGAGGAGCGGAGGAGGAGTGAGACAGGGCCCTGGGCAGCGCGGAGTGGAGAGTGCCTGGTGAAGTGAAAAAACTAAGGAGCAGTGTGGAGAATTTAGCTGAGCTTTCCACGACCAGGTAAGGTCTATTCTCCTCCCCTGGCTCATGCTCCCCCTATCCCCATGCCATGTCTTGTGTAATAAAAGAAAGTTAAAAAAAACTTAGCCATTCTGTAGTCCACTGTCCAGGCTGAGTGAGGCCTCAGAGGAGAGCACACAGCATGATTTACAGGAACATGGCATACTGTATTTAGGCTGTTTTCACACTGAAAGCACCCGGGCATTGGTGGTAAAACGCCACTGTTTTTAGTGGCGCTTTACCGTCGTTTTTGCTGCGCTTTTCGGCCTCTAGCGGGGCACTTTAAACCCCTGCTAGCAGCCGAAAAAGGGTTAAAAGCGCCTGCAAAGCACCGCTACGGCGGTGCTTTGCCGGCGGTTCAGCGGCGCTGCCCATTGATTTCAATGGGCAGGGGCGCTTTAGGAGCGGTGAGTTCGCCGCTCCTAATGCGCTCCAAAGAAGCTGCTGGCAGGACTTTTTCTGACGCCCTGCCAGCGCACCGCTCCAGTGTGAAAGCCCTTGGGGCTTTCACACTGGAGTGAATGGAGCCGCTGTTTCAGGGCACTTTGCAGGCACTATTTTTAGCGCTATAGCGCCTGCAAAGCGCCTCAGTGTGAACTGCTTGATGGGCTTATTTTGGGCCTAGCTGGTTCACATGTATGTGTTTTGGTGGCCCACATTTGTGCAGGCACAGTGCCCAATCATTTGAATGGACTGCCATGTCTGCGTTTCCTGCAAAAATAAAAGGTGCATGCAGCATTTAATAGGGCTGCACACACCTATGCCCATCAAGCAATGAAATACAGCACTGTCTGTTCATTATACTTTTGCTCCATGTGACTTACCTGCAGTTCCTGCTCTGGCAAACTTTTTAGATGTTTAGGCCACGCTTTTAAAGACACAGTACGTTTGTGTGCGCAGGAACTGCAGGTAAGTTGCATGGTGCAAAAGCCGAATGAATTTCAAGGCCACTGCATTTTTAAAATGCTGCATGCAACTTTTTTTTCTGCAGGAAACGCAGGCATGGCAACCCATTCAAATGAATGGGCTGCTGTGCCTGCGCAAATGCAGGCCGCCAAAACACATACATGTGAATGTGTGATGTGACAATGGCTGCAATGTAATTGGGGTGCTGTGATGTGTAAAGGGGCACTATGACATGAACAGGCATGTACTGGCCATCGGGACTACCGGGAGTTTCCCGGCGGGCCGATGGCTCAATGGGCCGGTTCCAGCGGCCGCCTAATTTGCCTTTTGCATCGTTTCCCAGTTGTTCTGCGGTGAGGTCCGCCGCGATGTACCCCAATGTACCCTGATGTGCCCCATGTGCTTTGATGTGCCCCATGTGCTTTGATGTGCCCCATGCCCTGATGTGCTGTGCCCCAATGTCGTGTGCCCTGATGTACTGTGACCTTTGCCCTGATGTGCTGTGCCCTGATGTGCTGTGTCCTGATGTGCCCTGATGTGCTGTGCCCTTATGTGCTGTGCCCTGATGTGCTGTGCCCTGATGTGCTGTGCCCTGATGTGCTGTGTCCTGATGTGCTATACCCTGTACCCTAATGTGCTGTGCCCTGATGTGCTATACCCTGTACCCTGATGTGCTGTGTCCTGA